>PVIW01004618.1:0-25770 GCA_004026585.1 Noctilio leporinus | reverse complement strand
TTTTTTTTTTTTCATGTTCATTTGCTTGATATATAGTTTTCCATCCCTTCACTCTCAATCTGTGTTGATCTTTTGTTCTGAGGTGGGTCTCTTGAAGACAGCATATATGTGGGTCATGTTGTCTTATCCATTCAGCTACCCTATGTCTTTTGATTGGCACATTTAATTTATTTACATTTAAGGTTATTATTGATTGATACTTGTTCATTGCCATTTTCTCCCTTTGTGTCTGTATTCCTCTTTGGCTTTCTCTGTTTCTTCATTTTATTTGTTTACTTATTTTTAGAGCAGACCCTTTAGCATTTCTTGCAATGCTGGTTTGGTAGAGATGTATTCTTTTAGTCTTTTTTTGTCTGGGAATCTCCTTATTTCTCCTTCTATCTTGAATGAGAGCCTTGCTGGGTAGCGTATTCTTGGTTGCATGCCTTTGTTTACCATGACTTGAAATACTTTTTGCCATTCCCTTCTGGCTTGAATTGTTTCTGTTGAATAATCATTTGATAGCCAAATTGGAGCCCCTTTGTATGTTATTTGTCTTTTCTCTCTTGATACTTTTAGGATTCTCTCTTTGTCTTTGAAATTCGCCATTTTAATAATAATGTGCCTTGGTGTTGGTCTGTTTGGGTTGATCCTCATTGGGACCCTCTGTGCTTCCAGTACTGGATTAATGTTTTCACTCACCATGTTAGGGAAATTTTCTATCATGACTTTTTTGAACAGGTTTTCCATTCCTTGTTTGTCTTCTTCTGGTATCCCTATGATACGGATGTTGTTATGTTTCATGTTGTCCTGCAGCTCTCTTAACCCCTCTTCAGTCTTATTCAGCCTTTTTTTATTCTCTTGTACTGTCTTGGAGTATTTGTCTACATATCCACCAACTCGCTGATCTGGTCCTCTGCTTCCTCTAGCCTAATGTTGATTCCTTCTACCGTATTCCTCAATTCAGAAATTGTATTCTTCATTTCCTGCTGGCACTTATTGATAGTTTCCATGTCCTTTTTCATGCTGTTGTAGTTCTCAGTAAGTTCCTTGTAACTTCCCTGGAGTTCCTTGTAACTTCCCTGGAGTTCTTTGTAATTTCCCTGGAGTTCTTTGTAGTTCTGAAGTCATTTATAGTTTTCTTTGATGTGGCTGAGCTCACTGAGCTTCTCTATCATCATTCTTTTGAATTCCTTATCTGATATACCAGGTGCCTCTGTTTCATTTTGTGTTCTTTCTGGGGATTCTTCCTTTCCTTTTGGTGATGGACTGATTCTTTTTTTCCCCATTTTGATTGTCTTTTCTTGCTTGCTCTTTATTTATTTATTATTTTTGTTCTTTCCTTGGGTTAACCTGCTTTGCTTCCTTGCCTTAGTTGAGCACCCTTCTGTGATTGGAGATTTGTGGAGTTCAATGTTGCCATCTCCCAGATTTTTGCACTTGCTGTTCTTGGCGTGTCCTTTATTTGGGCTGTCTGGTTGTATTCTGGGCCTGTAGGCTTTTAGCAGAAAAAACAAGAACAAATACAAATAAAAAAACACAAAAAAACCCAAAATACAAAAAACCAAACCAAACCAAACCAACAAACAAAAAAATACAAAAGGAAAAAAGAAATAAAAATGGTAATAATAATAAGAAGAAAGGGTTTAGATGGCTGTTCACCCTCAATAATCCCTGACTGGTCCAGATGGAGCCTGGACCTGAGGGCTACTGTCTTGCTGGTCTCCTCTGCCTCTGGGCTGTGCTCCCCTGTGTCCAGATGCCGACTGCTCCAATTCTTAGGGTCCTGAAAATGTCTCATGCTCCCTATCCTGTCCTCTAGCTGCTTTGATGCTCAAGAACACCATCAGCACTGCTCTCTACTCTGTCGCCATCTTTTCCCCCTATAGTGCTTGAAGTATTTCTAGGTGAGAAGCAAAAATGTCCCTCAGTAGTAATTGCTTGGGCCAAGAATAAGATGTTTCCCAGACACATGCTTGATCCCTGCAGGCTGTTTTCTGTCACATACTGCTCAGTGCCCTAGCAGCCATAGTTTTTAAAGAAAAAAAGTGACTCTTTCCTCATTTCTAGAGATCCAGGCATGTCACTGGGGTACTTGTGCAAGTCACCCTGCTCGAAACATCCTTTCTCCCCACCACCAAGTTTCCAAACAACACCCCATTCAGAGGCAAAGGTTTCTGGTAAAACTGTAGACCCCATACTATGTTCTCTCTGTTTGTATTCTTTTAGAGATCACCCCTACTTGAGTTTCTTTGACACAGATCAAGGACAGTTTTGAACATACAGGGGACTATCCCTCTCTTGGTGACTTTGATTGCTGCCTAGTGGCAGCTGGTATGATTGATGTGCCCATGGCTAATCAGAGACAAAATCCTAGGACTCGCCGGGTCCCCTACACTCACAAATAACCCCACAATGTAAGTGGTGAATGTGTAACAGCTCTCACTACTGTTGTTATGCTGTATTAACTTGTGTGTTGATGTGCCTTCCGTTTTCCATTAGGCTGTATAAATGGAAGTCCAGGTCTGCAGATGACCCAGTTTCAAAACCAATTTACTAGAGACCACTCCATGGGTCCAGAAGGGGCTGTTAGGCGAGCAGCTATGATGCCCTCGTCATGGCTGGTTGGTAGCAGAGGAAGAGATACTCTTTCCCTTTCTGTTATACATTACCCATGTAATTGACAGAGAGCCCAGAAGAGCTACACATTTTTTTTTTTTTTTTTTTACTATGGGTTTTCTGTATGTTGGACTTAGGAGTAGAATCAAGGAAAAGTAATAAATCAGCAGACATGTTTCTGCTCATTGTGGCATCAGAGTAAGAAGCTTGTTTGCCAGAGTAAAGAAACCCAGGAAGCCCCATTTCCTAGACCTGCTGATCAAGGTGTGGGGAAATCATGCCTGAGTCAGCTGGACTATGGAAATGGGACAATCAAGTAATTTCTCTCTGCCACAGGGATCAAGTACCAGAAGTCAGACAAGCTTTTGGACTGTCTCAGGAAAGTGATGTAGATGGTACATTTATACCACTTGCAAGCCTGTTTATTTTTTTATTAGAAGGAAAGATTTAATGTATATAAAAGATCCAGTAATCAGCATACAAATTAGTATTAGTAAACACAAGAGCTGCTATACTATTTACCATCTCAAATTCACATTTTTCTACTTTACTGCATTATAGTTGAAAATTTTAAATTTATTTAATGGCTACACTTGATCTGAGGTACATTTGCATTGTGAAATATTAACCACAATCAAGGTAATGACCATATCCATTACCTCATGTTAACCCTTTGTTTGTGGTGAGAAAGTTAAGCTCAACCCTTTTAGCAAATTCCAAATAAACAGTCACACTGTACATTAGGTTTCCAGAACTTATTTATCATTCACAACTGAAATTTTGTATCACTTGACCAAAATCTCCCCATCACACCCTGTCTCCTACCCCCTGGTAAACCACCATCTTACTTCCTATTTCTACGAGTTTGGATATTTCAGATTCAACATATAAGTGCAGTCACACAATATAGTTGTCTTTCAGTCTCTGACTTATTTCACTTAGCATAACACCCTCCAGATTCATCCATGTAGTCACAAAAGGCAGATATTCCATATATACACATACACACATACACATGCATATATACACTGTATATGTATGTACATACAATGGACTATTCTTCAGCCTTAAAAAGGTAATATACATGTAAATAATATGTAAAAATTATGCCATATATATGCACTAATAAATAAATGTGTATGTGTACATATCACATTTTGTTTATCCATTTGTCTTTTAACACATGTTAAGGTTGTTTCTATGTCTTGACTGTTGTAAATAATAGTGAATGAACATGGAAATACAGCTATCTCTTTGGGGTACTGATTTCATGTCCTTTGGAGAAATACCCAGAAGTGGGATTGCTGGATCACAAGGCAGTTCTAGTTTTAATTTTCTAAGGAACCTCTATACTGTTTTCCATCAAGGCCACACCAATGGAAACACCTATGTCTGAATGGAACTTCCAAGAACCCGGGGTATTTGATTTCACTCATTGTGTGTTTGTTTGGGTAGATCTTTAGAAACTAATGAAAGTGCAGCTGAATCCTCCCTCAGTTTCCAGCATTGTAAAAATGTGGGAACTGCCCCAGCACAACTGGGCATATGAAAGCTCTGCTCACCCAGGCTGCCATGGGTGGTAGGGAAAGCTAATGACAACTTGCACTAGTTACTACTCTGGTCCTTTCCACTAGCTCTTCAAGCATTTCTAGGATTGGGTTTCAGGTATCACGTAGGGTCCTTCTGATTGGCAGGAAGAGGCTTAGGGAGCAAGCACAACCACTTCAGGAGGAAGAGTCTACTTCCTTGTTCAGAATACTTCCACATGAATCAATTAAAGTGACGAGAATATTTTTCACTTGGAGAGAAGTAGCTGAATCTTTAGCAAGTTCACAGTTATGCTCACAGCACACCAGGTGGTCGTAATAGCGAAGCCCTCCTTAAAGTAGAAAAGCTGCTGCATCCATTTCACTAGGGTTGGTCTTTCCAGGCAAAGCCTGAAAGCTCCAGCAACGCCATGAAGGCAGTTCAGGGTGAGCTCTAACTGAGTACCTGCTCTGAGCCTGGCATTGTATCAGGCATTGTACTGGAGCTAAAGATACACCCAAGCTGCTTCCTGCTCCTCTCTGGGAGCTTTTGTGGTCACCTGATAGACATTCACGCTGAAATAATACGTAGTATTTGAGCTGCAAACCAAATGGCCGCTGATTTGATTCCCAGTCAGGGCACATGCCTGGGTTGTGGGCCAGGTCCTCAGTTGGGGGTATGCAAGAGGCAACCACACAGTGATGTTTCTCTCCCTCTCTTTCTTCCTCTTTTCCCCTCTCTCTAGAGTAAATAAATAAAATCTTTTTTAAAAACCATCATGGGATAAAATCGAAAAAAGGATGGTATTTCAGTAAGGAAAATGAGTTCACTGGCAGAATATCCTACATAAGCCATCTCAATGTACCCAAATGCCTCAACAGACACAACCTCACAACCAAAAAGCACACACCCCAGTGCATCCACTGATGAAATGCTAAGAGGGTGTGTGGCTCAGCCACTTCAGCAAGTGACGACAGGTAAGTGGGAGAAGGCGTTAAAATGGCAGGTGGGTGGAGAGTGAAGAATTGGCTCCCTGTGGGATGGAGTGGCCAGCAGGGTGACCACAGGGGCGGGGGTAGGATGGCATGAGTTTTGGACTGTGTGACAGAAGTCAGAGCAAGGGTAGGTGGATTTGAGGCCCCAAAATAGAACTGCGTGGGTGAGCCATGTGGCGATGGGAGACAAATGTCAGGCCATGGGGAAAGGCAGCAGGAGGCAGTGGGCGGGCAGAGGGAGTCCAATCCATGAGGCAACAGGAATGGGGTGAATATGAGAAGGCTCCATATTCCTTTATTAAAAAGAGGTCTGCTAAATTTAGCTTCTATTCAGGAAACCTCTTTAAAGCCTTGGTTGACAGTGGTATAAGCAAAGATGGGCGTGAGGAGGGCATCATCTGTCCCGAAACCCATTTTATGGGGGATACATGCTATTCTGTCATTTACTTCTGACCTAGTTAGATTAACTAGAAATAAAATCTGGATCTCTAGGAACTAAGAGGCGGGAGCTGGATTTTATCTCCTGACTAATAAGTTAGGAGGAGTTGTGGGGATTCCAAACTATCTTTTTCTGAAGCTGAATGTTTCAGTTTCCTTATCTGTAGAGTAATATGTAACGTGTCCTTGCATTCTGGAGTTATTGTAAAAAATAGAAAGAAATGGTACATGTAATGTGTTTAGCCTGACACATAGTAAATGCTTGATAAACAATATAAATGTGACCTAAGTTTCCTTCCACTCTAATATTCAGAGGTCCTATGAATTTTGTCAAAACCAGGTTGAGCTCCCCCGACAACAGCATAGTGAATGCCCTGAATTGCACTCAAAATTCAGGTCATAGGAGACGTGCCTACCTAGCCCACAGCTACACTGCATGGATTCTAAGGAGCATCCTACCCTCCTGACTAATCTGACTCAAGCTAGGACATTGACTTCTTTCTCCTGGGATATTTTTTTAAACAGATTTTATTATTTTTAGGGAGCGGGAAAGGGAGAGAGGCAGAGAGACATCAAGACATTAATGTATGGTTGCCTTTCACCTGCCTCTAGCTACAGAACTGGCTGGAGACCTGGCTTGCAACCTAGTTATGTGCCCTGGCTGGGGAATCGAACCAGCGACCTTTGGGTTCACAGGCTGGTGCCTTATCCCACTGTGCTACCAGCAAGGGCTTCTTCTGGGATTTTAAAATCTGGGGCAGACATGGAAACTGGGGATAATGAAACCGAGTCAGGAAGAAGAGTCCCCCACCCCAAATTAATTCTCTTTCTCTTTCTCTTTCTCTTTCTCTTTCCCTTTCTCTCTCTCTCTCTCTTTCTCTCTCTCTCTCTCTCTCTCTCTCTAGCTGCTGAGCCCCCGATTCCAGCCCTAGGTGCCCACCTCCCAGCCAGCTCCATGAGCCTCCCCAGCTGCCTTCTCTGTTGTCTGCACTAACCAAAACAGATCTCCTTTGCCTGCAAACAGAGAACACACCCACTGTGTACAAGTGTATGCGCACAATCACAGTATTTGGAAAGGAGAGCCATAGTTTTCATTAGAGCTTCACAGTATTCATGATTTCCCTCCAGAATGATTAAAACCCAAGAGACCAGACCTTAGGGTAATAAGGAAATAGAGAAGCAGTTCCATAGAGAACAAAAAGAGCCCATTACATGAGATACTGGAGAGCCAAGTTCTTGAGAGTGGATGTCAACACTTTTGACTCCCCCAGCATCTCAGAGTACAGGGCATAGCACAGAGGTCCCTACAAAGTCTGCAAACAACCTCTGTACTGGAATGCCACCAATAAGCAGATCAGATTTTTAATCAAGTCATCACCCAGGAGAGAGGAACTAAAGGAAGAAACAGAGAAGTCGAATTATATCCACAACAATTCAATGCCAAGAAGAAGAGAGCGAAATTTCAAAACCACTTCAGTGCCTCAAAACACCTATAGTCTTTATTAGAAGCCTCCTGCCCACAGGGCCCAAGGTTTATGGTCCTGCTAACTATGATGAATGGATACTGAAAGGTGCTAAAAGCTACTGAAAGGTAGAAGAATGTTCTGGCAAGTCCAGCGACTCAAAGAAAATCTTGTCATTATGTGAGATAATGAGTTTTATAAAAAGGCCCCAGAAGAGCCTAATCTTCTTTGTCATACAACAGAGCCCAGGTGAGGCCAAATGAGGAGTGGAATGGGTTTTTCAGCAGTGGTGTGGAGAAAGAAGGAGTTAGCTTCCCATTTGTCAGGGAGTTGGCTTCTGGCAGAAGAGAGTGGGGTTGAGGAATTGATAAAGGCTGTTTTTGGATTCCTCTAGGTCAGGGATCCTGAAAGCCAATGGTGGCCCAGGCATAATCAAGTTCTAAAGCCGTTAGTAGGATTTATGCCTTGGAATGGGGCTGAGAATAAGCAGAACAGACGGGTAGGGCTGGATACCAATGTGTGGTTGACCCCATACCAGTAAGGGTCATTTGAAACACTGCTTGCTAACAGTTGAGAGCTAATGGTAGTGCTTTTGGAAACTAGAAGTCTGTTTCCTCTACTTACTCTGAAATACGAATTATTTATAAATGAGTTCAAGGTTATATCTAATTTTTTTAAAGTAAATGTTCATAATACAAAGTACAAATGGCTGGGTGTAGAGGAAGATCTCTGCTCATCCAAATTGTCATTGACCTAGGAAGATGCCATAAAAAAGACCATCTGATGGGAGGGACCCTAATTGTGTATGTGAAGAGAAATCAAGGGATGTAGTTTAAGTGTTGCTCCTTCACTATGTGCTTCTATTTCAGTGATGGACACATTGCATGTGACAGAATAAAGGTCCCTGAAACATCAGGAACAGGGTCATAAGAGTTATATTTAAAAATATAAAAAGTAGGGAAAGAGTTCTTTCTTTGGTGGAAAAAATTGGTGGTGGTGATGGGGGCTTTTGGAAAACCTATATAAATTTGAGTTAGGACAGTCACTTGGAGTAAAGAATGCTTTGGCCTCCTCTCCTGAATGAAAAATGGTAAAAGTTCTAGCCAAGATGAAATACATGAGTGTGAGTGTAAGTGTATTCGTAAAATCCTTGTGGACAAAAAAGGAGGAATCTGAATTTTAATTGTCCTAAGACATGAAAGTCTTTCCTACATTTGTCAACCTATCCTAATAATCCAAATACTCAAAGAAGTGGTTAGGGTTTTGTTTTGTTTGTTTGTTTTTTTAATGTTAAGAATGTTGGCTACTAAGGCCCCCATTTTCTTAATTCACTTATATATATTTGAGACTCAGTATGTCTTCAATAAGGCAAGGTTAGAGGGATAGCTGGAAGGAAATAAAGGAAACAAATAGAATTATAAAGTAATGATTTATAGACAGAAGTATTTGATGCTTGGGCAAGAAAAGGGAGAAATAAGAAAAACGCAAGTTGCTTCTTTTAAGGAAGGGAAATTCCACACAACACTTAGCTCTCTGACAAACCAGGGGTGGCACAGGAAAATCAAATGGAAATGATTTCCTCAAATGGAAATTCTTACAAGGGAATAGCCTACATCATTATTCAGAAGGGAGGCTGGATAAAAGTGCTCAGCAAAATGGGAATAAAGAGAGCATACCTCAACATAATAAAGGCCATATATGAGAAACCTAAAGCCAACATCATACTCAATAGGGAAAAACTAAAAGCTTCCCCCTAAGATCAGGAAAAAGACAAGGCTGTCCATTGTCTCCACTTTTGTTCAACATCATTTTGGAAGTTCTAGCCATAGTGATCAGACAAGAAAAAGGAATCAAAGGTATTCAAATTGGAAAGGTGGAAGTAAAACTGTCATTATTTGCTGATGACATGATAGTATACATACAAAAACCGATAGACTCCACCAAAAGCTACTTAACCTAATAAGCAAAGTTAGTGAAATAGCTGGATATAAAGTCAGTATTCATAAATCAAAGACATTTTTGTATACCAATAATGAGATATCAGAGATAGAAAACAGAAGGGAGGCTAGACTTGTCCATTATCTAGCTTACAGATCTGGACAAATTTTAAAACTATGAGCAAAGCCAGAGAGGAAAGGCAGGAGAAGCCATTGTTGAATTCACCACAAGGCTCAGATTGGGGTCAGGGTGGGTCACATCACAGTCACGAGGATGCCCCACTTACTCTGTGATGGTCACCTGATCACACTCTCTGTGATGTGAGTGGGTAGTGAAGTGCATGCATAAGAGAAAAGTGCTGTGTATGCATATAAGACGTGGATTGTGGTAGGGGGTGAGGGGTGGGGAGACTGTGATGGATCTATCACTTGGGGCTCAGCAGCCACACATTAGCCTCTGAAATACCCAGTGACAAGTCTGCGTTTTTCTAGATGTATATTTGAGTTTCAAATTTCCTGACAGACAGCATCGGTTTCTTTTCAGAGATGACCCTGTGCCTCTAAAATGCAGTGGGACAAACACACTGAGGCAACTTCACTCACAATGTCATGATAAACTGAAACGACTGAGTATAGTTGAGGACAATGACAGCTTAGGTGGATAATTGTCTTTAGGATCAGGATGATATGCTTTCAATTAACATTTGCCTACTGTAGAAAGATATAGACTCCTCCCCCAAGCCAACACACACAAATACACATACAACAACAATAATAATAACATTAAGGTTCTTACTATTTCAAGGAAAGGAAACACATAATTCATTTTTTAAGTTTAATCAAAACAATGAGACTGTACATAGCCCTCTAATAGACTTTGTAGTATATAACATATTCAAGTTAGGTAAGGCCCTTGGTAAAATTGCATGTTCCAGTTGGAAAGAGAAAAAGCATTAATAATCTACAAAATTTTGATGCAAAGTGCACCAAGTTTATATATTCTAAAGGAGAGGACTGAGATATTTTTCTAAAGGTGCAGAAAAGTTCCTGCAATTTAAATTTAATATCAGTAAGTTGGGGTCCCCTATTCACTATCCAATTGTCTTAGAAAGGTCTTCTCTCTCTCTCTCTTTCACACACACACACACACACACACTCACACATACACATACACAATTTAAAGACTGAGTTATTCCAAATGTTTTGCTATCCACCTAAAACATTCAGATATGTCAGATGCCTAGAGTTTTGTGCATCACCAATAGATATCAACATACGGTTGGGGAAAAAGTAGGTTTACAGTTGGCCATATGGAAAATAATATTACAGTTAATAAATAATAGCCCAAGAACAAAGTCTGTATGTCACATACTCAAACTGTAAACCTACTTTTGCCCCACCCTGCAGTATTTAGCACAAACAAATGAAAAACTGAATCAAGTAGATCCCAAAATATACATCTGGGCCTGAAAATTTTATCACTGAAATTTTTATTAAATTTTCTTATTATAGTATAGTTGACATATAATATTAGTTTTGGTGTAAAATATGCATTTTTGACATTCACCTGAATTTGTTTTCAAAGTTCCATTTTGGGGCAGGGGTGGAGTGCTAAGTAACTTATTGATCTACATCTAGAGTAGTAAGAATAGAGGGCTAGAAAAATTTCTCCAATGTGAAATTCTGTACATTTACATCCATTTCCAAATTCTCCAGAAGTAAAGTAACTTTCTAATAGAATCATAATATTCCTGAACAATCTCCCAATATGATAAAAATCTTCCCAACATTTTGACAGTGTTAGCCAGAACAAGAAACCTTCATTTCTCATATGATGCTATTTGCAATTGAGAAAATGTGGGTGCTGCTTTGAGTGGGAGACTCTTCCAGTGGGTGCAGGAAGTTGGGGGGCACTTGTTACTCTAACAACAACCAAAGTGTGAGGGCATGTCCATTTATGAACCCTGGGGACAGAGTGTGACTGGTGATTCCCCTTCACTCTCAGGACCATCCCTTCCATTCTGCAAAGCAGTGAAAGAACCAAGGAGAGCAAAAGTAGCCCCTATAAGGAAAGATCACTTCCCTAATATAGTAAAATGAACTCAGTTGAGCATGGGAATGAGAAGCTTCGAGTTGGTCAAAGGACCAGGTGAAGGAGCAGCAGCTGGCCAAGGGACCCAGACTCTGTGCCCCTGAAGACCATCTTTCCTTTAGGGTACTCTCACTACATCACCAGCCCCACCAAAGCCATGGCCCTCATGTTTTTACCTGAAAAAGCTCTTCCAAAAGTAGGCACAATTGAGCTCCTCTTAATTTAGTGAAAATAACTAGTGTGCTGGGCATGTTGGGGTGGGAGGTAGTACAGAGACGCATTCTGTAAAAATTAAAGACCATAGGATTCAATGACTCACTTCCAGAGGATAGAGTATAGAAAGGGAAAAACAGTAACTTGAAAAAAATAATAACTACAAACATACTGGAAAGATCTTTCAGACACTACCTTGACCAAGCCATCAAAGTGGACTTCACAGAGATAAGTCCACTTTGATACATGGGTATCACTCGCTCCCTCAGATAATACAATGAGGAGGGCATTCACCTGTGCAGACTGCCTCCCTCCAGCCCACCACTCCTGTCTAACTGGAAAAGCCACATCACACAAACCCAGAATGAGAGACAAAATACCTGAGCAACATTCTTCAAAATGGTCAAGGTCATGACAAGCAAGGAAAGAGTGAGAATCTGGCACCAATTGAAGAGACGCAATGACTAAATGCAACATGGCATCAGGAACAGAAAAGGGACATGACTGGAAGAAGAGGTGAAATCTGAACCAAGCCTGGAGTTCAGTTGACAGTACTGTGCTGCATAACCTTGTTCTGACAATGAACTGTGGCACCAGGGGAGGCTCATGGAGGGGAAATGAGAGGAGGGTGCACAGGCAGTCTCAGGACAATCTCTGCCACTTATCTCTAAATCTAAAACTGCTTTAAAATTTAAAGAATTATTTAAAAAATAATGGAATCCCCTCCCCCCCAAAATAGACATTAATACAAAATGAAATCTTACTTCCTTATTGGTGTATTTACTTTATGGTAGTTTCTGAAAATAACAGAAATAGTCTTCATGCATTATAGAAAATTATAAAATATGCACATGTAAAAACTACAAATCAAAACACATTTCTACCACCTAGGAATCAACTATCTGAGGGTATATTCTCTTTCTGGTACATGTACTCTCTCTCATTCTCTATACACACACACACACACACACACACACGTATACATGTATATGTGTGTATGTGTATATGCAAATACACCAATATGAGATTTTATATTACATACTGACCTACAACCTTTAAAAAAAATTTTATCCTCATCCAAGGACATTTTTTTCATTGAAGAGAGAGACAGAGAGACAGAGAGAGACAGAGACAGAAAGAGGAACATTGATGTGAGAAAGAAGCATCAACTGGTTGCCTTCCATACATATTCAGATCAGGGATCAAACCTGCAACCCAGGCATGTGCCACTGGGAATCATACCCACATCCTTTTGGTTATGGGACAACACTGCAACCAACTGAGCCACACCAGCCAGGGCAAGCCTTTATTTTTATTTTTATTTTTCATTCAATGATTTCTTATTTTCCATTTCAGTAAATTTTCATATCATTTAATACTTTTACCACATTCAAATTTCCCCTAAATTGCCCTACAGCTTCTTCAAACCAATATTCAGACTAGGAAGATTACATCTAGTGGCACAGCCTTTAAATATTTTTAAAACCAGCAATTGTCCCTATGGACCCCAATTTGGGAAGGCACCAGGCCAGTGGTTTTGCATAACATCTCAACCTCTACATGCGTATGATTACATCCTTCTGGTGAGGCTTACCTGTTTCTCCATTCCCTGTATGTCATAAAACCTGAACTATTCATTTAAGAGCTCGATGTGTTAATGCTAACATTTTTTCCTAGAGAACATTGCAAGTGATGTTGCATAGCTCTGGTCAATTACATCAAAGGACATGTGAGGCAGGTGAAAGGCAACCATACATTGATGTCTGTCTCCCTCTCTGCCTTTCTCCTTCCCCTCTCTGGAAATAATGAATAAAATCTTAAAAAAAAAAAAAGGGACATGTAACACTGGGCTGTTATGCCAGCAGTGATGTTGATTGGTTACCAGATTAGGGTGACGACATCTTTTCCCGACAGCCTACAGTTATGCTTTCCTCTTGAGACCAGAAAGTAATATGTCATATCAATGGTGTTCTGGCAGTATAACAAATAGCCATTTTCCCTAATAGCTACATATCCAGCGATTTTCATACCAATAAATAATGCTGGCCTGAATCAATCATTTCTTGGGGATTCATGAAATTGTTTTAAAAATGCTTTCTATTACTCTTAGCTGTATTCCTTTGGGAAAGGAGGAATTCCCTAATCATTTTCATCTATCTGGTGACCCTAGAACACAGTTCTTATAGAAAAGACAGGACAAATACTGGCTGAAGCATTCAGAAGATTCCCTTAAGCAATAAGGGAGGAAAAAAGGGTGATGGATGCTGAGAGTATTACAAACATAAAACAGAAACATGCTTTGGTTTACAAAGGTCAAGACAGGTGCCCAGTGGACTGGCACAGCCTCAGGGTCCCTTGCCTTAGTCCCTGGGCTGCTACTCCTGGGTGACTTCATGTGTCTGGTTCCATAGAACTCCTCCAGGTGTAAAGCACAGAGGAATGTCTCCTTCTGTTGCTCACCCAAGGCTTGCCCTCTCTATTTCCATCTTATGCCTAAGAGCTTGGCCTATTCCCCAAGAATGATCCCTCCCTTTAAATGAGATGCACATTGCACCTCCTAATTAGCATGGCAGCGTATTAAATTTGCACAGACCCATAAATACAGCCATTTCTAGATACACTACAAGAACCACAGCCTCCAATAACCAAGCATTGGACAGAGTAACAGAAGGGTCATTGCCCTGTGGCTTCCTTATGAGAAAATGGTGGAGGAAGCCCTGGAGTCCAGTTATTTCCCCTGGGACATAACTATTACCTACTGTAGTAAGAAACAGGAGGCAATACAGTTGGCTTCTAACATAGACGCCAGTCCTGTCTGCTGAAGTCAGCATTGTAAAAGGTTTCTACTATATCGTTACTTCCTTGTCTCTTTCACTTAAAAATAAGGGTCTGACAGCAAAAACCTCCATGTAGGTGCAATCAAGGTGGATGCAATGGAAGGATGTACTGTTCACAACTCACATGGCATGTGACAATGACCATGAAACAACAAGGCTGGTATTTTCAGGATGCAGCCAGTTTCAAATATCGGCCATTGTGTCCAAATCGATCATAATTTCAAGCATAATTTACTCCTGCTAATTGTGCAAATCACAGGGAGATGCAACCACATTTATTTTTATTTATTTATTTATTTTTTAAACTTTATTGTTGTATTACATCCATCCCCTTTTTGCTCCCCTCCGTCCCCCTTCCCACCCACCCATTCCCCCCAAAGTCAATCCCACCTGTTGTCCATGTCCATGGTTCCTTTATACTAGGTTCTTGTCTAAGCTGATCCCCTTTCTTGCCTCTGCCTCCCCACTCCCCCCAACCCCTTTCCCCCTGACTACTGAAGGCCTATTCATTGTATTCATATACTTGGTTCTGTTTTGCTTGTTGTTAGTTTTGCTCATTATTGTCCCATAATGGGTGAGATCATATGATATTTGTCCTTCACTGACTGGCTTATTTCACTACGCATAATACTCTCCAGCTCCATCCAGGTTGTTGCAAAGCAACCACATTTAAATGGTATGAAGGAGCAGAGAAAAGCAAACAGTAACACTCATCATCTGATATGTAAAGTGAGGTGGTGATCTGTCCATCAAATATGTAAAACCTGGAAGGGAAAACATCTGCCAGCATCTGAGGACACACTAAATTATGAAAAGGAAACATATGGAAATAGGAAGACAAATGCAACTCCCAGACATGGGACATGCGGACTCATATCTTCAGACAAATGCAAAGTGAATACTAAAAAGGATGGGAAGGTGTTGTGTTCCTGAGACTTGGCAAATGGTACATTGGTACATGGTCTCATTACCCTCAGCACACATGGAGTGCAAGGTCCCTAGTCATGATCAAATCTATCAGATTAAATTCTCACAAATGTAGTTCAAATGCCAGCGATGAACATACAGTCACAAGAAGATGGGCTGCAAAAACAGACACCAGAGTAAAATCAAGTGACAACTTGCCAGTTTGGGAAATGAAGTCCCATGAATGCTTCAGTGGTCCTCACATGGGGTGAGGGGAGGGCAATCTGAAAGTGGCAGGTACCCCAGCTGCAGGTGAGGGCTTCTGATCTGTACTACCCAAGCTGTTCTCTTTCTGCATCCACCAGTCAGCCCCCTGCCTGCATCCCTGGGCATCTTTTTCTCACCCACCCGTGCATTCTTCTCCCCACTGAGAGACATAGAGCCAAGGACAGGTGTGACCAGGGTGGATGTGAAAGCGAGGCTGGGAGTGCTGTCCATTGTGTATACCTATAACCTCAAGTCTAAACAGATAGCCATTTTAATGGGTGCTTACTAATATAATATGGTATGCCAAATCTACTGTAATAAATATAATTTGAAAAACTAATAAAGCATGTTTCAATGAACAGGATGGCTAGTACCCTGCAGACCCTGGAAAGAGATACCCAAAGAGATGCCACAGGCACTCCCTTTAGGGCTGTGGAATCCTGTTTAAATGCTGATTTCTGGTCAAGAAGTAGGGCTTCAGCACCTGGCCAGCACCATGAGCCTGGGAAGAAGGTGAGCTCTTGGGTATCTCCAGCCTCAGCTTCCCACTGAATACACTGGAAGGGGAAGAGGCACATGTGGTGGGCCAGCTCAGGGCTGCCCTCTGTCAGGTCAGCTGTAGGGTGTGCCTAGCTCTCTCCTCAGAGCCACCCTTCAGGGAAAAGGGAAGGTGGGGAGGATCATGGCTGTGATCTTCCTTGTCTGTTAAAGTCCATCCCAAGGGAATGAACTGGTTCCTGGCTAGATGTTTGCCCACGGGAGGAATTTAGCAGCCCTGATGGAGCCCACTCTCACTAATTTCAGGTTCACATTCTGACCTCTGAGCAGAGGTTTTGGTGCTTTCAGTATCCACCCCCTGGACTCAGGTGGAAACAGTGCAAGGCAGCCTTGTGGTGGGTTCTGTGGGAGGCTGCCCTGCTGACCCTCAGGGACTGAGCCCACCTGCCCCTGCTGTCAGAAGTGTTGGCTGCTGAAGGCTCACAGCTGAGGCTTTGCCTAGAACTGCCGCCCTGGGCAGGAGCAAACTGCCTCATCCAGGGTTACGCCCCTCCCTGGGGGCAGCCTGGACCTCATGACTGGTAAGTGAAGGGGTAAAAGTCCGGGTTCCCCTGTTTTGACTGAGACCTCTTTGAAGGGCCACCCAAGGGCTGGAGCACCTAGGGGGCAGGGACTGAGGGCTGGCTTTAGATGGGAGAAGCCAAGGCGGCCTTAGCTATAGACAGTGGGTGTTCCAGCCTATGGATAAGTCTGTACTACTATGGAGATGTACACTGGACGTCACAGCCTTTAGACCTTGAGGATTCTGACTTTGTGTATCCAGTCCCACTGAAGAGACCAGTGAGTCTGAGAGCCGAACATGCCTGGATTGTTTCAGCCTGGGGCCATGGTAGCCCCTTCGCTCCTCACCCCCCATATTCTGTGTTCTCATGGTAACTTATGTTGTTTACAAAGCTACTTTGTGCACCGATGTGCTTATGTGGCTGAAAACAAGAACTGGTCCAATTGGCCACATGGTATTCCTCCCCATGTAACCATCTATCTGTCCATATGCATGCACTGCCCAGCTTTTGGGTTTCCTGCCTTGGTCCCTGGAACTCTGTCACTCACTGTACATCCTTCCAGGAAAGGTGCATCCTAATAACACCACGATCCTGACCCACAGGAGTGACAGCATGTCCAGTGGCCAAGTAGCAGGTGCCATTTGTCTAACTAAAGACAGGTGTGTGCACCTTCTATGTGTGCCATGTGCAAAGGAAAGCTCCTTGTCTCCCATTCTTGAGAGCGATTAGACAACCTTGGCAAAAACAACCCTTGTTAAATATTAGCCAATGTCACAGAGCTAGAGTAGACAATGCCCTCCCTGCCTTCTCATCTAAATATCATTTCTTCTCCAAGAGTTAGCATAAGTTCTCTTCTTCATCTACTTCAGGCTGAACAGCTTTCTCCTGCCAAGTATGCGCGCACAGCCCAAGACAGCTGATCTCACACCTTTTCTCACAACCATCTGTCGCATACAGCGGTCTCCCTAACTGGACCAAAGGCTCCTTGAGAGCAGAGGCCATGTGCTATCCAGTTTGCTCATGTTTCTAGAAGCCAGGGTTGGTCTTCTAGAGTATGAGTCAGCCCGGTCATGCTGCATGTGCCTCTTTCAGCTGCCAACATGGAGTGTCAGATGCACAGCTGTCCCTAGGGGGCCAGCTGGACCCCTGGCTCCTTGCTCTGTTCTCTCTGGTCCCTTGGACACACTCTTGCTATCCCAGGACTGGCTCCCTTGGAATGAACGTCTGCGAGTTTTCTTCCTGTTGCCACTCCTGCTACCACTTCTTCTGTCCCTGAGCTTCAGTCATCCACCTAGGGACCCTAGCAGCTCCCCCTGGCCCCAGGACCCTGCTCCTTGGGCCATAGCCTCCACATTTCCCTTGTCCCTGGAGGTGCAAAACCAGCCCAGAAGCCAAAGTTATTAGGGTGACTGAGGTCTGCCTTGCTCTGGAAGTAAAAGGGACAATATAGGCAGAAGATTCTTTCTTGCTTTTGCTTATATGTTGTTTTCTTTGTTTTTCTCAAAGTGGTATGATTTCATGAACCTTTTTCAACTGGGGAAATGTTTCTCCACTTGCCCGGCATATTTCCATTTTATGGTTTAAGAGTCATGCTGAAAAAGCCGCTGTGGATGTGAGGCAGGAAGTCATTCGGCTCCAGGGGGCAGATGGAATGACCCACTGGGATGGTGCCATGCCTGTTCCCAAGAGAGAAAGTGGCAGAATGTTTCTGTCTGAAACGCATTTCCGTAAACCTGGGCTCGCAGCCAGTCTGCAGAGAGCCAGTTTCACTAGAGACGCGGGTGGGACTGCTCTCCTGTTCCGTGTTCTCACTCAGGGAAGAAGGAAAACACCTTTGTTTGAATTTTCTGTTTCACTCAGACATGCAAACAGGAGGTCAGCCATTTTAAACAGCCGGGGAAGCCCAGGAAGCTGGCACCGAGGTGCTGCTTTAAGAGAAAGCCAGGGCCAGGGAGGCCAACAAACTTCACCTTGCATGTGACAATGCCTATTCTCTTTTATACACACGTACAGGACAGAGGAAATTCCTAGACAGTCTCATTTAAGGAATTACATCCTCCTGTATTCATTCAACTAACACATCCTGAATATCTGTAGCTCATGAGGATGGAGGAGGCCCATTGGAGAAGAAAATGAAGGGGGGACAATAATTGAGAGCCAAATTGAGGCAGCAGCTTAATGGTGTCTTAGAGGGATAGCCAGGTGAGGAAACAAGGAACAAAGCCCCAGACCTGCTGCTTGGGACTGGCCACACCACCAGCAAGGTCCATGCCTCTCAGAGTTCCCCTGGGGTAGAAAAGAATCATTCTGTAATAGGGTACCGGGTCTCGAGAGCCTGCTCTAGGCCTGTCCTCTTTTACCTCTAGGGCTTCTATGAAGACCAGCACACACGCACCAACCATTACATACAATTATGCTCAGTGCACCGTGAGACAGGAAAAGGAGAGCACAAGAAGCGGACACACTGAGAAAGGGGTCCATATGGGTGTGCCCTGCTATAGGATGGTATTCAGCCTGTGTGGATCATATACTCAATGTACTTCATAAACATTGTACATGTTGTGTGACATGAAGTTACATTAAAAAGCAGCATCACAGGTTTACAGGCAACCTATCCATGCAAAAATGGATACTTGCAAAAACTATATTTATGTATAAGTATATTTATGTGTAAGTATAGTTTATGCACTTCACTGTCTGTATCTCTCCAAAGAGCTTGATGAGTGGAAAGACCATAGGATACAAATTCAGAAGAGTAACCAGCAGTCTTTCAGATAATTTTTCCTGTTTTCCCACTTCCCCTGCTTTTCCAGAAGGAACATGGCCACTGCCTCCCCCTCTCAACTGGTCTGGGCCATTCAGCCCCTCAAGCTCTGGTTCCTGCTGGTCTCTGGACCTTCACATGCTCCAGGGTCTGCCTGCATCAGCGGCTTCCTCTGCTTGGAAGCCCATCCTGCCTGCCTCTCATGCCCACCTCCTCCCTTGGTTAACCTTGTTCATCCTTTAGGTCTCAGCACAAGCTCATAGCCACATGGGATAGCCTTTCTTCCCTTCTCTCTGCTTCTTATCACAGCAAGTCAGCTCAGACTCCAGGTTAGAGCTCAGCATGACCTGACAACATATTGTCTCTGATTATTTAGCCAATAAGGTCTACTGGTTTTAAGACACGATTTTACCTCACATTACAGTAGCCTTCCTGATCTGTAGTTTTATTTACCCGTGGTCAACTGTGATTCAAAACTGTTAAAGGGAATATTCCAGACACCAACAAGTTATGTTTTAAGTTGCACAACATTCTGAGTAGCATGATGGAATCTGCACCGTCTGCTCTGTCCTGCCTGGAACACCAACCGTCCCTTTGTTCAAGGTCTCCACACTGTACACACTCTCTGTCCATAGTCAATTAGTAGCCATCTCAATGATCAGATCAGCTGTCATATCACAGCACCTGTATTCAAGTCATCCTAATTTAACTTAATAATGGCTCCAAAGCACAAAGCAGTAATGCTGGCAATTCAAATATGCAAAAGGAAGCCATAAAGTGCTTCCTTAAGTGAAATGTATGTACATATAGGAAAAAATACAGTATATGAGTATTGAGCTCAGTATTATCTGTGGTTTGAGGCACCCACTAGGGGTCCTAGAATGTATCTCCCATGGAGAAGGGGGACCACTGTATGCTCTTAACATCCAACATGATGCCTGGTCTCTAATGAGAGCTCAAAAGTAACAGCTGAATGAATGGAGGGAGAGCCTTTCATCCCATGATTAGTTAAATGGTCTGTAAAAGTTCAAGCCTTCAGAGAAGGACAAACAACATCATCCCCTTTTCTCTCCCTGTCCATGTCCATGGGGCTGGCAATGGAGGTGGTGTCTGTCTCAGCGGGGCTGGGACCTTAGTTCTGCCTTCCACACAGCAGTTCCCAGTGGGAGTGGGGTCTGAGATCACCACCATGCCAACCCACCCAGCATGTAGCTGTCAGGGATGGAGCAGCCCCACCTGCAAAGCCCTCTGAGTTCAGTTCAGTACCTGCCACCCTGTTTCAGGAGCAAGAAGACTGAATGGTGTTCAGGTTCATAAACCAGATTATAAAGTGTCACAGAAGAGAGGCAGAGTATATTCTGGGCTGGATAGTCTGAGAAGTCTCTTGGATGACAATCAAGCAGAGGTTAGCCAAGTCTCTTGTACAATCCAATAAAGAAAATGAAGTGAGTCGGGGAAGGGAATGGAATCCATGCTCTGGAAAGCAGGGGACAGAAGGGAGAAATAAGGGAGAAAAAGGGAGTGGGGAGAGGGTTAAAGAGAAATATTGGTGAATCAAACAAAATAGAGCGAACAGTAAACTAAGGGAGGCTGGGTGAAAGCATGGAGGGGCTGAAATCCAAGAAATCCCTGCCCCCTCCTCTCCTCCAGAACAAATTGCCTGAGTCCACCAAGACAGCAGCCTGTTAAATCCTCAGAAACAAACAGGTTTCAACACAAGGAAAACCAACTCTCTGGCCCTCGGGCCATCATGGCAGAGTCAGCATGGATTTGGAAAGCTAAATACCTGGAGACAAATTGGTTGTGATCCTTGGGTAGCGTGTGCTTGGGGGGAGGGAAGCGATGTAATCATTTCGCGCTTGGGTGGGATCACGCGGACACGCTTTCAGGGCGCACAGGAAGGAGGGGTTGGAAGTGAAAATGAGCAGAGTGTCAAAGGATTCCATCAGTGGGCTCCTTGGCCTCCAGGGATGGAGCGAGCAGGTCATTAATAATAAACACTACAAGCTCTTGTTTTTATGATAGCTCCAGAGGAATGCACACGCTTGACAATCATCGTCTGTGACCTTATCGCATCCCTTCTAGCATGGTGACAAATACCGAATGGTTATAAAGTGCTCTGTGCTTTACAGGAAGGTTTCCCCAATGCTATTGCGTCTGATCTTCCAAATGGCTCTAGACAGGGGTGAGACAAATGGCATCTCTGATAAAGAAAGGAAGTTACATTCCAAGTGTTAAATGATTTGCCCATAGTCACTGATGCAAGTGGAATTGTGTGCCCCCACCTCCAAAATACATGTTGAAGTCCTAATCCCCAGTACCAGTGAACGTGACCTTATTTGGAATTAGGAAATAGAGTCTTTGTAGACATAATGAAGACATAAGCAAGGATGGGTCCTTAATCCAACATGACTTGTGCCTTTATAAGAAGAGACACAGAAGGGTATACACAGAAAGGAGACCACTATCTGAACATACAGACACACAGAAAGAAGGCAGCCATGTGCCCTCAGAAGCAGGGATGGGACTGATGCAGCTTCAAGCCCGGGAGCACCAAGGGCTGTGGAAACCACCAAAATCCAGGAGAGAGCACAGCCCTACTGACACCTTGACTTTGGACTTATCATTAAGTCACCAGTTTGTGGGATTTTGTTTGGCCACCCCAGCAAATTGCTCTAGTCCCTGAGACACAGCAGAAGGATGCGACTGCTGTCTTGGTCCTCAGATGTCACACCCAACATTTCCCAATGTTCTGCCAGGGAGGCTTAGCCTAGTACCACCTGCCCTATCACCCTGGTTGCCCTGGCTTGGCTGCTTTAACAGTATCCTCTTTCTCCCAGGCCACAAAGCTGCTTCCCTCAGCTCACCAAGGTCCCCATCACACAGTGCTGCTATGTCCCTGGCACCAAAATCTCTCCCCACCTCTCTTGACTCTTCTCCTCAACAAGCAGTGGTCACAGCTGTCAGTGGGGAACAAGATGGGATATTATATCGATGAAACTTATATAAAAGATACATTTTATAATGGTGACATTTATTGAGCACTCTGCCCCCAGAACTTTATATACATTTCCTCTAATCCGAGAATATCTTTACAAATCCAGGAACATTCATGATCCCCAATTTATAGATAGGGGAATGAGGCTCAAGGAAATCAACCCTGATCTACACAATTACTAAGGAGATAGCATGTGAATCCATGAGCTTTCATCTGAAAGCCCCACCACCTGTATATCAGATGTGGAGTTCTGGTGGATGCTTTCAAGGCTGGACTGCCTCATTGTACAGATGGTGAAATTGTCCTTTATCTTTGTCAAGGTCACACTCCAATGTGGTCTTTAACTCACTCCATAAGGGTTAGTTTAAACCAGAATGTCTATAGGATGGATTTGAAGACAACAACCTTGTAAAAAAGGGAAGGGTTCCTAAAGCTGAGTTGTCCAAGGTTTGTACATAAGACCTAGACAATGCAAAGTGTTCCCATGAAAGAAGGGAAAAGTGATGGAGATTCTGAGATAGAGGCTACCATCTCCCACACCATCATTGGGCCACAAATGTGCTTGGTTGAGTCCACAAAGTGTTTAGAATTTTTAAAATGAGTTATAACAGCAAAATCTCAGGAGATTTGGCAATAGCAGACCTACAGACCCATGCACTGTTGCTGAACTGAAACCAAGAAGTGGTGGAGTGCATATCTTCAGGCCCCACCCTCCCTACTGCCCCACATAGCGCTGTAAGACAGCTGTGCCTCACATCACTGGTGACTGCTTTTCTCATGTCCAGCCCCCTCCAGTCTGTGGAATTACCTGCCTGGCCTGTGCGGTAGATATTTCAGTATATGATCCCTGGCCTAACTTTTTACTGTGCTCCTACCTGAGAGAGACACCCACTTTTAAAGGAGACGTGGCCCAGTATAGCACCAATGACTGTGCTAAGACAGTTGCCTCTGGGAAATTATTTTAGGACAGGACAGGGGGATTGCTAATTCATGAAGTAAGATTTGAAGGTTTGTTACATAACAAATCAAAAGAAGACATTTGTTTTTATAGGAAGCAAGCATATGAACCCATTATCTCCAGAAGATATAAAATTATAACTAGACCCCCCAAAATGGTTTAGATATACTCGTGGGTGATAAAGACATAAATGGGAATTGAGAGGGACTCGATGCAATCCATGGAGCTCAAAGAGGCCCACGACCTGGATCCCCTCCTCACCTGGGCTTGTCTTTACTCAGAACAGCACTTCATTTCAAATGAGCAACTAAAAGCAATCTACCTTCCACAGAAATCTGATTCTGGCCTGTGATGCACAAGAGAGCTAGGGAGGACAATTCTTCCTGACACATAAAGAAGGTCATCCAAGGCCTTGTGTAGGTGAGCCAGGCTGAAATCAGTGCCAGATGCAAGCCCCGCCTCCCGCTAATGAGGCTGACCTTGACTGATCGCCTCCACGATGTTTAGCTTTCCTCCCTTGAAAATTAAAATACTCCTGTCAGTTCCAAGGGGCTATTTTCAGGGCCCTGACCAGCCGAAAGACCAAGGAGGAGGGAAGTGTGTCCTGGGCTTTGCTCAAATGGTCTGCCTCTCAACATCAAGATCCTAAAGAAATTCCTAACTGTTGACAAACCCAGCAAAGGCAACTACCAGAGTGTCCATGTCATTCCCCACGTAAGAGTCACAGGATTCTGACTCATGTGAAGAAGCAGGTGGTCTTTTTTTTTTCCCTTGCAATCATTAATGAGCCCCTCTGTTCTAAACCCTGGAGATTTAAGCAGCAATTTGTCCCCTCTACCTTTTCCATCCATTCTCCAGAAGCCACTGGCATGCAACCTCTGGGGCTATCTTGGCACTGGAGGACTTGCCTTCCCAGCCCTGGCTCTGTCTGTTCAAAGAATGTGCTGAGTAATTGTCAGGGGCTCCAGGAGGGATGCTTATAGAGTGGGTGGCATGTCCCACTTCTCCCCTGGTTTACAAATGACTCACTGCCTCTCTGACCCATGGAGGTGGGGACTTACAGAAGCTTTCTCAATTACTGATGTCCAGCAGCCAGACCCCAGGCCAGTCCTTCATCCAGAGTGTCAGCAAAGTGACAATGCTGAAGTCAAAGTGTCAAATGCCCAATACCACGCTCCCAGGTCCCAAGAAGCAACTGCCCATGTTTGTGAGTCCTGAAGCTGTCTTTAATTTTCAACTTTGATTGTAAAATTACATAGGCTTCCCTATTCCATGAAGTGATGTGTGTGTGTGTGTGTGTGTGTGTACAAATTAACAATCTGGCTCATTAACAGGCTTATGACAGAATTGAAGAGGAAACCAGCAGTTTTATTGGTGTCCTGGAGACAGCATTTTACTCAAAGGCACAAGAGGGGCTCAGGTGGCATGCAACTTGTTCATATACGTACATCTCAAAGCCAGAAGGACCCACTCTGGCATGACTACCATGCCCTCTGTTTATTTCCTTGTACCAGAGCTGAGTGATTTTTGCCCCAGAAAATGGCACTGGCAGGAATGCCTCCTGCCACTGGAAAGGAAAGGTTTGACTACTGACACCCAGGATGCCCTCAGAGACAGCCTGAGATTGTATGTTGTCTTAATTCGTGAGGTCTGCTGAAAAGCCCTAATCATGATCGGCAGAGAGTGGGCTCCTCACCCCCATGACTTGGTGCACTAATTAGCTTTGGCATTTGTCAGACTTAACTGTCTTGTGGCAAAGAGATCACAAAAGCTGAATTAATTTAGCCACTGCCATGCACTAAATGCACTAATGATGTTTTGCCCTGTAAGAATAATCAACCTCCTCACTCCTCCTCTTCCAAGAAGGGTGAGTTTGAAAGCGTCCCACAGACAAATTTCCATTTGTGATTGCACTACAGTTATAGTTGGGTTTGCAAATTCTAAGGCCTACAGGTGTTGGTAGGAAGCTTATTTTGATGATGAAGTGGGCCAGGTGTAAGAAACACACAGCCTACTCTATTCTTATGTTTTCCTGACTCCTGAGACAGTCTCTATTATGATGAAAAAAAAAAACAAATTTAAAAAAAGCACTTCACCTGGTTAGTGTGGCTCATTGGATTAAGTGCTGGCCTGCAAACCAAAGGGAGGCCAGTTCAATCCTCAGGGCAATGTGCTTGGGTTGCCGGCCAGGTCCCCAGTTGTGGACATGTAAGAAGCAACCACGCATTGATGTTTCTCTCCCTCCCTTTTTTCCTTCTTCCCCGAACCTTTCTCTTAAAACAAACAAACAAACAAGGCAGCATTTCAAAAGGGATGATCAGCTAACATTCGGCCTCGGTGTTGTGGAGACCATAAAAAGAGGGTGGCTCTGATCTCCAAATATATAAAGAACTAATGCGACTCAACACCAGGGAGACAGACAGCCCAATTAAAACATGGGCAAAGGACCTGAACAGACAACTCACTGAGGAAGATATACAAAGGGCCCAGAGGCATATGAAAGAATGCTCAACATCACTAGTCATCAGAGAGATGCAAATTAAAACTGCATTAAGATATCACCTCACACCTGTCAGAATGGCAATCATCAGCAAATCAACAAACAACAAGGGTTGGCGAGGATGCGGGGAAAAGGGAACCCTCATACACTGTTGGTGGGAATGCAGGCTGGTGCAGCCACTGTGGAAAACAGTATGGGGTTTCCTTAAAAAACTAA
>PVIW01004617.1:0-127219 GCA_004026585.1 Noctilio leporinus | reverse complement strand
GTTGGTTCCCTTTGAATTTTGCTGATATTTTCTTTAGCTGAACAGAAACTTTTCAATTTCATATAGTCCCATTTGTTGATTCGTTCTTTGATTTCCTTTGCCCTTGGTGAAGTATCAGTAAACATATTTTTGCGTAGGATATCTGAAAGTTTACTGCCTATATTTTTCTCCAGGACCTTTATGGTGGCACTGCTTATGTAAATTAAGCCTTTTAATATTAGTAGTATCTTATTTTTCTATCTCTAGGGATTTTAATTTTAATGCCAGTCTTTAGTCTGATATTGCTCTCTTGTTTTGTTTTATTTACGTATTTTTAGACTTTGTTCAGCCATTTATTTTCAAACTTTATCACTTAATTTTTAATTGTGTCTGGTAAATAGTAGATAGCCATAACATTTAACTACAGTTTAATATTATTTGGTCTGTTTGGGAGATGTTAGTTCTTTATGTTTTGCCTCACAACATGCTTGATTTTATTCTATACTCTACATTTCATTATTTATTTTATTTTATTTGTCTTTATGTTTGTTTATATGATTAAGTTAACTTTAATAATTGCTTATTTCCCCTTATTACATAAGGGGCTCTATTGTAATTTTATCTTTCATTAATGGTTAACTTCAACTTCCTTTTCCTTATGCTCATAATTATATGCATATTTATTCAATATTATATCAAAACAAGATCATAACTCTTCCCCTATTAAGGGTCTTTATTCCTCTATTTCTTCTCTTCTTCTCCCAATAGGATGAAATGTCTAGAATATTTTCATTTGGTCATTTTCTGTGCCCTATCTGCACACCATATAAGACTTCTGGAATGATTTTTTTTCCTTCTTAATTTTATTTGTTGTTGTATTACATCCATCCCCTTTTTCCTCCCCTCTGTCACCTTCCCCACCCACCCACTCCCCAACAAAGTCGAATGCTTTTATTTTACTCTTCTTTCTTCCTTCCAAACTTATTCTCCAATAATGTAATACTTTTAGTTTCATACAATTATTACATTTTTTTCTGCAGTATATCTCTTTTAAATATGCTTATTATCTGTTAATGTACAAATTCCCAGGCAGCCTATCATTATTCAATTATATCTAATTATAATTCTATTACCAAATTATTTGCTCACCAGCTTCACCTTTTCTTCCATTTTAATTATAACAAATTTCAGTTTATTATTTCCTGGTTTGAGTTTTTTCTTAACTGCTTCCCTAGATGGGTTATGTGCATGAAATTATCTATACAAATAATATTCTTATCTACTGTCAGGGAATAATATCTTGTCACATATCTAGTCCTGTATTCTAAAGCAGCTATAGATATTGTTGTACTGTCTTGTAGCTTTGAAGGTGCACAAATACATTACCAACCTAATTATGCTTTTCCTCTGTGAATTACTTGTTTCTCTCTGGATATGTTAAGTATTTATTTGTCTTCATTGTTGGGATTCAGTGCTTTGATAAGGACACTCCTAGGGGCTGTCTCCCAGTCTGATCCGGAACTTGATGACCTGTTCAAATCAGCTGACTCAGAGCTTCAGCTCAGGAAAATTTCCTCCATCACTTGTTTAATGATTGTCTCCTCCATCTGTATTATTTTCCTATTTCGGAACATATATTTTTCTCATAGATCCATTTTCCAAAATGGGCATAATTATCCTCACATATTTATATAGTTTTCTCCTTTTTTCCTCTACAATTTAACATATTCTTTCACTTTAACTTCTAAGGCACCACTTGAGCATCGATAGTGCTAACTCTCTTTTTTACTTCATCTATTTAGTTTTTAAATGTAAAAAATCATGTGGTTTTAGTGTTAGGAACTGTGCTGGCTACCATATTTGGATCTCTTTACATGTTCCTCTAGTCTTTTGAAATCCAATTAAAAAAGAAGCATTGTTTTAGTAGCTACTCTCCTTTTTCTGTTTATTCTGCTCTCTGACTTATAGACCCACTTAACTGGCTGTCCTTTTTCTTTGTTCGTGCAGACATCATGCATGGGAGCCCTGTTGAGAGTCCTGGAAAGGATCCTGTCTCTGCCCCATGGCCCATTGTAGGAACAGCTGGCTGTCCATTTCCTCTCTCTCAGGGCTCCAAGGCAGAGCTTTTTTGCTCTGCAACCTCATTGTGTTCTCCAAATCTCAGAGATGAGTGAACCGAACTGTTAACCTCCTGCTCAGATTCCTTGGGTCAAGGACATCCTGAAGTCAGAAAAACTGAACTGCCTTTCTCTCCAGGAAGTACTTTTTCCGGCCCTAGGCTTGGGTTTTTGTCCTGACCCCTAGAGGATTGACCCAAAGGGGATAAAGTATGGTAAACAGGCATTGGCGCACCCCTTCTGGCCCCTAAGTGGCTAATTTGGAGTCAGGGGCCTGAATGGAAGGATATAGGTGGGATGCCTCAAGCCACCCAGAGTCCTCTAATTTTCCATTTTTAAGGTGGTATTTTTTAAAGACCCTCAGCATAAATGTATTACTACTAGGCCTGTCTTTGCCATGGAATATTAGGGAAGCATGGACTGCTCACTTTTTCTCCTTGGGCCTTCAAGTGCCGAGCACTGAAGTGACCAGGCCTCTTCCCCGAATCTAACATGTTCTCCCTCGTCCAGCTCGCTGGCTGGCTCTGTTGTGTAACTGCCGTATATTCAAGTGAGAATTGCCATTCCCTGTATCAACTCTGAGCAAGAAAATTATTTTGGAGTAAAACTTGGCAAAACAAAATTTGGAGCTGCCAACAAATTATTCTGCAAGATTTCAAAACATTAAGTTTTCACATTCACTCTCAAAGTCAAGCCAATTTTGTTTAAAGGAACACCATTGTTTGAGTTGAAAAAAAATAAAGCCTAAATTGTGGTTATGCATCTGGCATTTCTAATATAAGTATGAAAGCAAGAGATTTGCCTAGGTTTTTTTTTTTTTTTTTTTTTTACTTAATCACATGGACTGCAAAAGTATATACACATATGGAATTTCTTTTTACATTCAAAAGTTAAACTCAAATTATAACTGCAAAGATTTGTGCCTTAGACATATGAGGGAAAAATGCCTAAGAATTTTTATGGTGCAGAGATAGCTTTCCCCTTTGTTTTACATTACTCCTTTTAGGTGATGTTGAGTCACAGACACTTATTAAAGAAACCACAAATCTAAGTACCAGGTGTGGCTCTTAAATGCTTCATATGCAGCATTTTAGTAATCTCTTTAACTTTACTATGAAGTACCCTTTCTGTTGCCTTCCTGCTCTGTCGTTCTAAGGTATAATGGCCTTTCAGTTTCTAGTATTGACTCTTTTGGTTCCAATAGCCATGAACATGGGGTTAGGGGGTTAGAAAAGTAAAATTAGAGCCCATGGCCTCAAATACATGATTATAGATGAGTCAGTGAATTCCCCAGCCACCTGAGAGCCCCTTATTTTTATTATAGTTACATGTTTAATCTTTTACTGTCCTTTTAGATTATGAGCAACTTAAGGATGAGATCTATGTCTCTGTTATCTCTGATCCTGTAGGAATAAGACCAATCCCTTACACAAGAGATGTTCATTAGCTTGCATCAAACTTATTTGGATTACTATATATTTTCTATTTACTCATTTATTTATATATCTGAGAACACATCAACTAAGATTCAATCACCCCCAAATGATTTATAGTTAATTAGACTAATTTCCATGATGCCCAATCCAAAGTGTGAATGATAGGATCAAAGATCATGATAGCCAGAACCTGCTCTTCCACAAATGTAGTTTAAAAGTGCTTATTATCACCTCCATGATCACTTCATTATTGAGTATTCTCAAACGCTAACTTGACTGAACAACTGAAAACCGTACTACAAGTTGAAGAATCAAGCCAAAGTTGTATGATGATTTTCTTTGACTTAGAATGGACAAAGTGTTTCTTGATTCAAAAGTGTGAGGGTTATTTTGTGTGTTTGTTTTGACTTCCTGATGTCCTAGACCATAGTTTAAGTGATGGATGGACTTGAATCATTGTATGCACCCTAGCTGTCCCTGCTATTGCTTCTATGCAATTGCGCTGGAGTGGCAAATGAAGGATTAGAGGGTAACTCTCTGGGGGCAGAGAAAAGGCACATCAATCTGTTGCTACTGCAGGGAAATATGAATGATGCAATGCTTGGGTAGACAAAGATCACAGCACATTGTTCTTCTGGAGTGAAGGGTCATCTTGAGGAAAAATAACAATAACAGAGTGTTTTCATCTGTGGCTGCCCAATAGCCTCTCACTTCTTTCCCCAACTATACGCACACAAACACACACACAGCAGAATATGGGATCTTAAAAATGATAATAAGCTGTTGATTTCAGATTGCTGTAAAATGGCAGCAAAGACCATTTCATCACAACCAGCACAGAATAAGTTTGGCAAGAAAAGCTCTTGAACTTAATATTAGGGGGGTTGACATCTTGTGAAATCCCCTCCCTCGTTCATTTCTGCTGTTGGCTGTTGCAGAAGAGAAATGACAGCTTGTGCCTTTTTTTTTTTTTGCCCTTGTGCAACTCACAGCAATAATGGAGGGATTGCTGGATCTGTTGCTAGCAGGAATGTTAGCCAAAGTAATGAGTGCGAATTCTGGAAAAGGAATTCCTGGGAATTTTCAGAAGTAGTAGTTGGATTTGTTTTGTTTTTATTGCCATTCCTCTTGAGGAAAGAAAGAAAACAGCAGCCCCTGGAAAAGATTGGGAGAGGAAGCTCCCCTTTCTTCTCTCCTCCCCTCTGGTGACTTTGGGGCATTTGAAATCAGAGCTGAGATTGTGAAGGTGGGAGAGCACTTCCGGTGTCTCAGGGAACATGGAAGGAAAGCACTGTGGAGTCTTGGAGAGCCAAGAACCAGAGCAAGGACCTCACTGAGTTGAGGCAGGGAAAAGGGGAGAAAACCTAGGCGATGAGACATTTGCTTGTCTTTGGAATGATTATGAATTTGGCAGAAGACATTTAACTATTTTTAAATTTATTTTGTTCAGTTTTGTAGGCATATCTGTATTTGGTCTTGGGTTCAGCTTTCATATATCAGCTTCACATGTAATATTTCTAAGATTATTTTCTAAATGCCAAGGCTGTAAAGGTTAGTTAAAAGCATGAATACTGGAGGCAAAAGACCTGGATTCAAATTCCAACCGCCATTTAGCTGATCTCGGTTCTCACTCTGCCTGGGGCTTTATTCGCTGAGTTAGTGCAGGCAGATTGCTTATAATTCTTTCTTACTAATTTCCTCACCTGTAAAATAGAGATAACAATAGTACCTAATGGTAGGGTTGTGGTAAGCATTTCATTAAATAATGCATGTGCACTTACAGAGCTTTCAGAACTGAGGCATATATACAATAAATGCTCAGTAAACATGAACATTTTAAACCTCATTCCATGAACTTAAGTATGCATGCATGCCTGGGGAGAAAATTTGCCATCTACTCTAATATTAATTTTGAGTAACGTTTGGAGCTTGCAATGTCAAGTCTACCCTCTTCCATGCCCCAAAGCACATGTATGTGCATATGTGCACATGCGCACACACACACGCACATACACACACATGCACACATTCTCTTCAGAAAATAGAACCTTTATAGCACAGATGCAGATTTATAGATTATACCTGGAATAGGCCATGATGGTGATTTTAGTTATTGAGGTGAATCAAAACTGCTCCCTAAAACTCTAACCTGGAGTAACACACATTGCCTTAGATGAGCTCACTCACTAAGTGTTTGTACATGAAGAAGTCAAGTAGTACTGTTGTCATCCTCTGTCAAGTTTTGGCAGCTAACTGCCAAAACAAACACTAATTAATAGTGCCATTTGAACCCCTCATTGTGATTATAGAAAGCTCAACTGAGTGGTAATTTACTCATGTCTAAAAAAAGGAAGAAGCAAAGAAACACTTGATGACTTCTGTTTGCTCAGATCTCTGGCGAACCATTTAAGTGAGGTTTTAATCACTGTTGGTGACATTTCTGCTCAAGCTATAATGAAGTATGTCAGTACATATATGAAAGCCCAGGAGGAAAGAACCTTCAAACAACACTGACGCTTTGGTCAAGTCTTCCCTGGAAGCCACACAACCCTCGTGAACCCCTGGGACTAGTTTCGGATTTTCACAGATGCGACTGCTTTAGAATGGTGACCTTCTGTGTGGTTCATGTAATCAATTCCAGCCGATTCTCCATGCCTGATGTTGTTCCCTAAAGGGGAATATGCTTGTAAAAATCAGAAGTTTCTGAACAAGAGAGTGCAGACACCATAGCATGAAGAGGGAACAGGGGATTAGGGGAGGGAGAGAATAAAAGAGAAAACCATCTTGCAGTGGTTTATAACTGACTTCTCCTAAATGTTTCAGTAAGCACACGATCTCTGCTTAATTTCTACAGTTTCTGTTCATGTCTTGCTAATACAGCTATCAGCAGATGGTCACTGAAGCCTGTTTCAGACTGGCCTATGACCTCTCCCCCTTTGTTAGTATCTGGTATCTGGGGACAACGGTGCTGAGCACAAATGTTACTTGGTTACTAATTTTTTCACCCAAAATAGTGTCAGCCTTTTCTAAAACTGTGGTTATAGCAGATCAACTAGTTGCTGTGGGCATGTGGCAAAAATACAGAGTTTGAGGTTTAGGACTTGTTTACAACCTGCTCTAAGGAGGAGACAGCTGAATTATGGACAAAGGTGGAAGGGTGAGTTCTGAATTAAACAACCAGAAATGTTTTCTGGCTTATGTTCATAGCAGACTCGAGATTGTTCAGTGACATGCTTTCTGGAACTAAACTCCTCAAGGCCAACTTAGCATACGTATATGCTCATTTTAATCCATATGCACAAGTATATTACTGACAACTCCAGCGGTAATGTGGAGATTTGTCACACAGGTTCCTTCAAGGACACACTGGTCGCGCAATGGTGAGTAGTGTGGTCAGCCAACAGTCCTCAGCTGTCAGCCCCTTCAGGATGGACCTCAGCTGCAAAGATTCTTTTTACTTAAGGTCGCAGCCCAAACTAGTGACTGAGTGTGTGTGTGTGGGGGGGCGGGGCGGGGGGCGGGCAGAGAGTGTAAAAATGCAGCCATTTAGTTCCCAAGTGCGTATCTGCTCCAGACGTTTCCCCACCCCACCCTCACTTAGGTTGACTCAGGCCTTTTGGAACCTGCATGACAGTGTTGTGCTTCTCTCTGCGTGACTGTGCTTCTTCCTCTTAATTTTTATAGGTGTTGATTCCTGATAAACAACTTGTGCCTCTGACTCCCTCTCAGTATCTGCTTCTAGAGATCTCATCCTGCAACTAGGCATTGTTGTCTAATAATTGCTCATTAGAGCATTGGGTTTTCACTTTCATCTTTCCAGAGTCTAAGAAGCCCCCAGGGCTATAAAATACATAGCTTGAAACCACTGCTCTAAACTCAGAAGTAGAATTATCTTGGATTCCCCAACTACTCCATTGGTATTCAATGTTAATTTAGGGCATGGTGAGTTCATACAGGATTAAGTGAGAGTTGGGAAATTCATCTGTCAACTTACTGAGGCCTTGGATTAGTATATGGATCTGGAGACAGAAATACTGTGTAAACAATATAACTCCTGACTTAAAGAAGAGTACAGTCTAGCCCTGGCTGATGGCACAGTGGATAAGGTGCCGGCCTTTGAACCCAAAGGTCACTGGTTCGATTCTCCCACCAGGGCACATGACCTGGTTGCAAGCCAGGTCTCCAGCCAGGTCCGTAGCTGGATGCAGGTGAAAGGCAACCATACGCTGATGTCTCTCTCCCTCTCTGCCTCTCTCCTTTGCACTATCTCTAAAAACAATAAATAAAGTCTTTTTTTTTAAAAAAAAAAAGAGCACAGTCTAGTAGAGGGAAAGAGACTAAACAAACCAAATTATTCCTGACAAAAAAATTAAAAGAATATCAATTGGGAGAAATAGAGTAGATATAATAAAGACAAAGACAGTGGAGAACAAGTCAAAAAGAGGAAATAGAATTAACATCAACTTTATATCTTAAGAACCAGAGAAATGTTATCAGAGCAGACATTTTTCATCTATCTTCATATCAGTGTTTGAAATTAGGTTACATTTCTTTAAAAGGTCATTAATGTGTATAAAAATGGGTAAAATTAAAACTTCAGGAAAATAGGAGGGAAAGAAACCTCTTCAGTCTCCTTTTGAGTGTTTATAGGCGACCTTCCATCTAATTCAGAACAGCATCATTTTCTTGTGTCTCCTCAGTTACTTTTTTATTTTCAGGTTTTCTCCATCTTTGTTCACTTTACTTAGCTTCCACAAACTGTGAAAGCATTCCTTCTGTTCAGGACAATCAGAGGTTTGTGCTGCATCTCCCTGGTTCAGGCAGATGGGAGCAGGGCGGCCAAGCCATCCCAGCCAAAGACTTGGATGAAATCTCGACGACTGCTGGGGTCCTTGCATTACACCACAGTGGATGCTGGCCAATGTCACATAATAATACGTGCAAATTCAGTTCAGTCATGAGGCCATATCAGAGGAAAAAATCAGCAAAACTAAGGCATAATTAGGTGAGTAAATTGATTCATAAAAATTGAAAAATAAAATTGTTTTGAAGGAAAATAGTTGAAGTAGTAAATATAGGGAAAGGAAACAGGAGACGAGCAAAGATTAAGAGGTTAGACAAGAGAATAAACAGATTGGGAAAATCTTAAAATTATAAAAGAATATAAAAAAGGTAAGAAAACAGATAGGATTATAGGAAACATCCATTGCTAAAGACATTTTTAGTGTACTTCAACCTACTCTTTTACTTTTCTCTTATGACACCCTATAAAAACTGAGGATGCTGAAATTGGAAGAGAATAAACAGTCCATTTTGTAAATTGAACCACTAGTTAGTGGAACAACTGAGACCTGTGTCCCATTCTCTCGAGTCTGAGCCTAAGATCCCTTCTCATTAGACCTTGATGAATGTCTTCTAGGACCAAGCACGGTGAACACTGAGCTGCCAGGACCCCCATTCCTTTTACAACCCAAAGAAACTTGAAGGAAAATAAAGAACTTTGTCCTTAGAAACAAGCCATCTGTTACTGAGCAGAGCGAAACAGGCAGGCGATCGTGAGACTCACATCAGTTCTGCCAGGGTCCGGCTGGGCAGCCTCTGCTGCAAGCTGTTTAATCTCTAATTCCTGTAAATCAAGAGCAATATAAACTGGTTGATGAAGAGTTTGGAGACGCCTGGAGCAAAGTAAATGCAACAACAAACTTCAATTTAGTTCCTGCCAACGCAAGTTCTGCAAATTGTACTTCTGGGACAGGTGTGACCCTTCCAAGTTGGCTATTTACTGACGCCTGCATTACCAAGAGAGCATTCATGTCATTTAGATTTTTTAATTAACAAGGATGATCGCTCTCACCTCAAAAGAAACATATCTTAAAATCAAGGCTTGTTCTTATTTTTGTTTGCCTAACATTTATCAATCCTTCATAATGCATCCTAGGCAATATCAAGGAATAATAGTAATTCATTTCTTATTTCTTACTCTTTTTAAACTCGGCCTCATCCACCTACCTCTTTTTATTTTTCTTAAGTATGAAGGGGAAATATATGAAAATGCTGCTTTGGAATTATTAAAAAAGAAGATATGATAGATCATTTCTAAAAGCTTTGCATTTTGTAGCAGGACTCAAAGATGAGCGCTTTGTGATAAACAGATGTGATCTATTTTGACAACATTGCACCTGTGAATGGCAGGCATGGTCCTGCCACAGGGATTTTGCAATCACTGTTCCCTTTACAGAAAATCCTTTACCATAGATACTTATCTCTCTTGCTCCCTTACCACCTCCTAGTTTTTGCTCAAATGACATGTCTTAGCTAAGTCTTCCCGAACCAGCCTAAGATTCTAATGTCCCCTAACATGTTCTTCCTCCTTTTTATACTTACTTTTTTTCCCATAAAAATTGCATTCTAGCATTCTCTATAATCTATTTATAAGCAAGAGGTGCATGCATGAACTCTGGGGCTAGTCAGCCTGGGCTTAGGTTCTGGCTTTGCTTCTTACTAGCTCTAAAATCTTGGGCACATTACTAAATATTATCTATTAATTGGTATAAAATAATTATCTCATCTAGCTGTTGTGGGGGTTAGATCAAGGTTTGGCACATAATATGCACCATATAAATTAGCAATTAAGCACTTATTTCCTGCTTTTGGAATGCGTTGAGTTAGCCAAAAAGTCCATATGTTTTTTTCCCTAAAATGAAAGACACATTTTTTTTTTTTTTCAACATAACAATTGACTTGAATATTTTGAGTATGCTGGCTCATCCCCATGTGGTATTAGGTTGAGCATTCTCAATGAATGTCTCAATTTGATCACTGTCAACTTCAACTGGTCTACCCGACCCTGGAGCATCATCCAGAGAGAAATCTCCAGCACAAAACTTCACAAACCTCTTTTGACATGTTCAATCAGTCACAGCACCTTCTCCATACACAGCACCTTCTCCATATACTGTACAAATCTGATATTGCATTTCAGTTGCAATTTTACATTTCTTGAAATAATAAAGCATAATATGTTGAAAATGTTATGTTTTTCTTTTTCTTTCATCTTTAATATTAAAAAAAGGCTACACAAAAATTCACCAGTTTTTATTTGTTTTTTAAAATGCATGCTGATATGACAGCTTTCGTAATACAATCTAACAAAATTGTTTTGAATGAGGTTAAGGACAACTAAGCACTGCTAAGAACCATCTTATGGAAAAAACCAAATGAACTCTTTGGTCAATCTGATATATCTATGAAGGTAGCTAATTTTGTCTCATTTGTTTACCAATGTATCCTCAGCAACTAGATTAGTTCCTAGTGCATAGTAAATGCTCCATAAATATTTATTGAACACGTTATGGGGTGGGGGGAGGCAAAGAGATGGAGCCAGTCCTTTTTATATGTAGAAATGAGAATCTACATGAAAACAGTATTTGGCTGCATACAAAGACACTAAGCTTGGTTAGTCTTCATTTTTCACCCATCCTTAATTTTTACTTTAGAAGACTCTCCATCTGTATGAGGCAGAGAATTGGCAGAGCGAACTTTTCCCATTTCATTTCCATACATTGTATCCATGTTTCTGAAAACAAAAGTTCAAATAAAAGAATATTGGATAAAAGTTTCAAAACCTGTTAATTGCCATAGTTTTCTTAGGGGCAGAAACAGCTTTTCACACGTGTATCTGGGCAAATCCTTTCGGGTGGGAGCACTGCTTCGCCAGGAACAGAAGGCTTGTCCGAGGAGGAGCAGGATGAGAAGGCTCAGGACCAAAGAACTGAGCTCCTGAAAAGCATTCAAGGTGGACGTTAGGCAGAATAAAGTCTGGATGTAACTGGAGTCACAAGGTAATCTACATATTAAGCAATGTGTTTCTGTATCCCAGGGCTCTCTCTGAGATAGTATAAGTGAATGAATGAATGAACGAACGAATAAAAAGAAATGCCAAAAGAAACAAGAGAGGCAGATCTCAGCTTTTGAGTGTTCACATAAACTTTTAAACGTTGTGACAGAAAATGGTGTAAGGAAAAAAAAAAAGAGTTATGAGTTTCAAAAGCCTTGGTTTTGCTTTCTAAACTCCACAGAATATGGGACGCAGGACATAAAGTTGTTGCACTAAGCATTTGATGGGAGAAACGTCGAAGTTGGCAAGAACTAGTTTTTCTCGTCCCGGCTTACCCCCACCCACTCCCAGAAAGGTTAGCTTTCTCCAGGCTGGATGAGAGAGTTAAAACCAAGGAAAGCAGGGCTTTTGCCTTGTGTGAAGGGGGCCTGTGCTCCTCCCCTCCTCTTCCCTCTGAGAGTTTAGGGTCCCATATAGTCTGGAGGGCTGATGGCAGAGTCCATCGATGCCTTGTTTTCTAACTGGACTTAAAAGCAGCAGTGTTGGCTGCCTCCTCTGTGCCACACAGAGGAGTTGGGATGACCAGAAAGCCTCTCTCTCCAAAAAGTCACCTTGTGAAATTCTTGTGCCCTCGGTGTGGTGTGAGGATTCTCAGAACATTCACTATATGTCTGAGAGCAGTGTAATTTCCCAGAGAGCAGTGACCCTGCAGTCTGAAGTGGGGAGCATGTTAACTATGTCTTTTATTTTCTGTACTCTGATGCTTTCATGTCAGGGACTTTGCTAATCCTGGAGGGACTGCCTCTCGTACGGTTAGCCAATTCCTGGATATAATAAACAGCCACCATAGGCATGGTCTCCTAGGGCTGGATAGAGGCCAGAGATGCTCTTCAGCATTGTTCAGGATACAGGATAGCTAGCCCTGGCCAGTGTCTCAGTGGATAGACACTGACCTGCAAACCCAAAGGTCACTGGTTTGATTCCCAGCCAGGGCACATAACCAGGTTGCAAGCCTGGTCTCCAGCCAGGTCCGTAGCTGGAGGCAGGTGAAAGGCAACCAAACATTGATGTCTCTCTCCTTCTCTGCCTCTCTCCTTTGCCCTCTCTCTAAAAATAATAAATAAAATCTTTAAAAAAATTTTTAAATAATAATTTACTATAATAATAGTCATTTTAAAATACAAAGTATTTCTGCCATGTTATTCAATAGGCCACAATTTGATCTTTTACCAGATTATTCATTTCACTGAATTATTCTAATAACTCATACCAAAGTCAGTCATATCCTAACCTGTATTCTCACAGCTCAGGGAGCATTACTCTGTTTTAGCATTAACATTGTATTCATTATGCATCTCCTTTTAATGCTTTTATTTTTATCTAATTTTATTTTATATTTACGTACACTGTTTTTGTCCTTGAGAATATGGATTGTACCTCACTATCCAAGGTTCTAGGCCAAAGTTGACACTTAATAAATGGTAGGAGTAGGTGATTTGAAATGTCCAGTTATGAGTGGATGTGAATTGTTCAAATCATCTTATCACTTACCAATGCTTTCAGCTGCATGTCACAGCAAACTTAATTTATATTAGACCCAAAGAAAAGGGGGCTCAGTTTACCCTGTAGCAAAATGTCTGAGTCTGATTGTAGGCACCATGGACCCAACGATGTCAGACTTGAGGAGCCAGCACTAACATCTCTCACTCTGGCTTTTCCCTGAAGGGTGGCCTTCTCATTCCAGCACTAGGTATCCTTGACCATGCTCAAGGCAGAAAGTAGAGGGAAGTAAGAAGCATCTATGCTTTAAATTTAGTAAACAGTAACTTTCCTAGAAGCTTCCCTGGTGTAATTTTTCATATGTATCATGATCTGAAAGGGGGTTAAGTACAAACTCCTCTCTACAGAAAAGCTGGAAAAATACGTGTATTTCATCTCTATATGGTACATGCAGGGGAGAAGAGGGTTAGCAATGGCTTTGGGAAGCCATCCACACCAAATTTCTTGGGTATTCAGGTTATAGTATTCCATCGTGAAATAAACATGCTGTTTATGGAGCTTGGAATTAAAAAGGGAAGTTAGACATTTACAGGACTTTTAGGTCTGAGAGATATTAATGACACTCTTGTTAAAGTTTTACTGTAAAACTTGACAGAGAACAACTAGAAAGAACACAGAACATTCGGTTTTGTGTTTCTTTTAAAGCATCAATATGTATTTAACATGTTATTTCAAACAAAAGTAATGAGAGTTAATAGCAGACCCCTGCCATGTAGAGGGTTTACAGTGTGTAGTCTCCTCCCATTGGGGAGCTAGAACTCGGCTGATGCCACGCTGGAGGTCACCATCTTTTTCCTTCCATCCTTGAATTGAAGCAGGAAGGAGTCTCCTTCTCGCCATGGCTTCCTCGCAGGATCCAAGAAACCACAAGACCTGGTTTCTACTAGCTGGACCTTCCTACCTAGGACTTTGAGCTCCTTAATGAGAGGTAGGATTTATTCGTGGTGACAGTGACAGTGACTAGCAGCAGGTCACCACAGCAAAGCCGATTTTGCCAGGCAGTTTCTGTTAAAAGACTCTTATTGCATTTGTTGTGCTCTTTTGGGGAAAAAAAAAATCCATTTTCTTTGTTTAAAATCTCCAAAATCAGCTGTAGACTTACAAACAAGACCCCTGACCAATAGCATAATTATTGGTAGATATGTGTAATTGTGCTTACAAAGTTAAAGTCAAATAGAATTTATGGAGCTGCATGATCAAAATAGATTTGCATCTTATATTTTTCCCTCCTTGCCAAACTAATGGTAAAGGTGGTTATTATTAAGTGAACAGAAATCCTCAGGAAGAATGAAAATATAAATAGTCTCCAGTCTGGCATTTTGGATTTGGAGGCTTCTATAGTAGAAACAAAATAAACTCCTGCTGCTTCTACAATTCTTCATACATTTCTCTTTTAATTCCTTATCAAGCAATAGGTTTGTCTGTTAACCAAGACCATACACAAAATGCTTTTCCTTGATTCCTTTTATTAGATTTGTTTTTCTTATTACCAGTTGGGAAATTAACAAGAACATAATCTCCTGCTCAACTATAGCAAATACACAAACCTCAAAAGAGCAGTTTTGATAAAACTCAGAGAGGGAGCTAGGACCTTATGAATCAGAACTAACACACACAAGGATAATGGAAGCATCTTATCCACATCTGATTTGCTCACACACAGTTATTTAGATAACAAATAACACATTCCTGGATAGGGATCCTCTGATTTGATTTTAATCGCATCGGCCAAGTAAATATGAAATGACTGCCAACCCAGCGGACATAAATCTCTACTATCTCATTTCCATCACAGTCTCTGCCCTGAGAAAAATGAGTGGAAAGGCATTTCTTCACCTTGTTAGTGCACAATTATGTGGTTTAAAAAAGATAAGAACTCCAAATTGTTAGCACGACAACATTACTCAAACGATTCCCTGAGAACCTAAAGTATCCCCCCTCCCACGAATGTAGGCACACCAAAACAGAACCAGTAGGAACGAAAAATGTTAATTGTTTTACGTTCTTTAATCGTGGGCTTAATGACACAGGTTGTGTGCTACTAAGTGAAATATTCATTTGGAGAAAAAGAGTTTTGCAAGGTTGCATGACATACTTTCGATTAAGGACAATTTAAACTAATTCTAAGAAAATGCTCATGTACAGCAAATGCCATAAAATAAGCAATCCACTTAGAAACCAAATGAACATGTATGAGTGATGTGAGTGAGTTATGATTGTCCTGTGAATCTTGTCCTTTATTTTTCCTATCCTTTGTAGGTGTAAATGCTTACCACAGCATGGCTAAGGACAAAGGAATATAGTTGTATGGTTAGGCCTCACGGTTTCAAAGAAACACTTTTGCCTTGGAAACATTCAGCCATCTGAGTAATAGGAAGTAGCTGTTGCTAGCATTCAGTCACCCCTACAGTGCTGATTTCTGCTGACCCACCAATCTTGTACTCCCATGTTTATGTGCTCGGTCTCAAGTAAGCAAGGCTTGTCCCTTTGCCCATTGCTGCCTGTCAGTTTTCAGCCACCTTAGAGTCCCTTCTCCTGTCTATCAATTCATCTGTTTCTCCAACTTCGCTAGAGGAATTCCAGTCTATTCACATAATTCTCTTGGGAATATCTGCTTATGACAGCAGTGGGTGGTGGAGAAAAGATCCTGCTGCTATTTTATGAATGTGTCTTGATCCTATCTTTTCAAATTGATGGGAAACTCCTGAGGATAGAGCCCATCTCTTCCTCCTTCTTCCTTCCTATGGTAACCCAGCAGGGATATAGAGAATATAGCCTCTTAGGCGAAAGCCATTTTCGTAAAACCGAATCATCCCTATCTTCTATTTCCTCTTGTCCAAAGTCTTAGCTGGGCTGGTCCCTGCTACTTGCTGAGAATTCTCTAATTTCTATTCTTTCTCTGCTATCCCCTTATATATTAGAAAAACATGACAATTTATGGCTTTGACAGAGAGTTGGGACTATTTACTTTCGGAGGTTTCCAACTGTTAGCAGACAGGGAGCTATTTCTTTAAACTAAATCTCCTCTGTAATCCTAATAAAGCACTAAGCACATTCTAACTAATCTTTAATTGTGTGTGTATATACTTATTATCCTCAAGGGCTGGCCCATGTTTGTTTTGTTTACCTTTGTATCTCAAAGGGAAGCCTAGAAACTAGAGGATTGTAGACCGTGTTCATTCATATATTTGGCAAATGCAGTCCGTATCCACCAAGTGCCAGACAGTAGTGGCCCAAAGACACACATATTCCTGACTTCTTGAGTTTAGATTCTGGCTAATAAAAAGTAAGTAAGAGCTAAGATTTAGCAATGCTTCCTTTGTACCTGATATTACATACATTTTAGACATTTGATTTTTATAGTAATCTACAGGTTCACTATATTTAAATATCCCCGATTTTCAGATGTGAAACTGAGGTACTTGGTTGAATAAATAGTACATTTAGAGCAATTAGACATTATGATATGTGTCTAATAATTATGCATATATATGTACATATATACACACATACATGTTTATACACACATGTATCAAACATTGATGAAAAATGAAGCTGGGGCCTGTGGGTTTGTCTCCTCATTCTCACCCATCTCCCTATTGTTCCCAGAAGCACCTCCTCAGAGCTCAGTTTGAAAACCCCTCATCTAGCAATAGCTTTTCATTTTCCATGTGGGGAAGCTGAAATTCAGAGAGAGAATATGGCTTCTTTAAGGTCTCACAATGGTTAAGCCAAGATTAGAACTTCTCAATATTCAGATGAAAAAAATCTGAATCTCTGGAATGTTGTCACTCACCCTAGAGCTTACAGGCAGGAAGTGGTGAACCTATAGTTGAATTACGAGTTGTCTGTTTTTTTTGCCCCCTGAGTTCATTTTACCGAACCCCTGACACCCTGACCTCCATGCCTCCCTATGGAGCTACCTCCTGGCAACCCTCTACCCTCAGCCTCATGGCTCATTTACTCCCCAGACAGAGAATCTGTGCTCACACACCTACCTTCCATTTTGTTAACCATCTTCTCTTGACCAAAGTGATTCCCTCCCCCATGCCAAACTCCTCGTCATTCTACTGGAATTAGTACTAGGATCACTTCTTTTTGAAGCCTCTCAGTACTCCACACCTGATCCCATTGCATCTTCCACGTGTGCGGGGCGAGCTTCATGGGTGTGCACCCTAGGGCCCTGAACTCGAGGTGATACATTTTGAAATTTGAAGAATTTATGAGTTAGGGCCTTGCAATTTTATTTCACACTGGACCCTATAATTTATGTAGCCTGTCCTGGATGTATTTATTCATGTAACACATTATGTAGATGTTTATTACATTGAGAAATAGTCTGCCTCCTCAAATGCATTGTGAACTTTCTGAAGCCAGAGGCTGGTCTTACTCAACACTGAGTAAGCACCAATGGACCAGTGCCGGAGATGAGGAGTGCCCTCATCTTCATTCCTTAAGTTTCTTGATTAGAAGGAAGTGCTTGAGCTCTGTAACAGTGCTTGACCTCTAAGCAATTCAAATTTCAGAATGTGGATCATTGCGTTGCCTGACCAATGCTGAAATCATTAGCACTCGAAGCATATTCCAGGAGCACATAGAAGACATGAGTCTGTATTTTCTGCTTCAATTGGTTCCCAAAATACATATACAGAGGAGAATAGGGAATGTTTTAATTGCATTAATGAGGTAAGAACGTTAGCAAGCCGTAAGAACTGACCTATTGCCCTAGATGGGGATTAGGTTAAGGGATAGGATTGTGATATGATCAGTCAGCAACCTTCCTAAAGAGTATGACTCAGGAACACAAGGAAGATTTTTCTAAATAAGTCCCCTTGGCTATATAATTTAGTATGGGTAGCTGGTCCTACTTATTTAATTGTTGAGCACATGAAGGAGCCCCATTTCATTTAGAAACAGAAAGGGGGACTGGAAAAGATAAACTAGCATCAGTGTAAGCAACAGATTAGAAGACAGAGATATGATCAAAGTGCTATTATCACCGTGGCTTTACTGATAATCCCGGTAAGAACTAGACTGGGGAGAAAGAAGAGCCCAGGTAGAGTGATAGAGCCTATGGCAGGTCCAGCTGGCTTGAGGGTGCTAAGTTTAGTAAGTTCCCAGGATCTTGGCCACCGAACACTTAACACCTCCCAGCATGGTGAAAGCTGCACTGGGACTCTATCTTCAACATCATCACCAGCTTATTCAGTTATTCAAAATTCTGACAGTCCAGGTCTCGTACTAGGTACTGGGAATAAAGAGACAAGAAGAACATGGGCTTGATCTTCAAAAAGCAGTAATGTATGTATATGGTTCAGAGCTGAGAGTCTGGAAATAAACTATTAAGTTTGAAACCTGGCTTGGCTATTTACTGACTGAGAAATCTTGGCTGAATTAACTTAACCACTGCATGCCTCAGTTTTCTCATTTTGAAAGCTTGGATAGTTGTAGTACTTACTACAAAGGTTTCCTGTGAGGATTAATTTGGGTTAACACATAGAAGTGACTTAGAATAAAATGATATCTATATGGTCTATCCCAAAAGTATAGGCCATGCAAACTATTTTAATTGTGATGACATTGGCTCAATACTTTTGGGACAGATCTGGCATATATATTCTTAGCCAAGTGTAATCTCATAGGGAAGGTGGATGTGTTACCAAAGGACTTTAACATTGGGGGTTAGGGAAGGGGTTGAAGCCAGATCTCTGAAGCTTGGAGCAATGCATCATAAACAGGCAATTAAATGCCAAACTCAGGTTTAGTGACAATGTTTGTGGATCACATAATTACTGACACAAAATAGAAATCTTAATAGTTTAATACCTAGAACTTTTTGAATGACATGATGTAGTTTTGGAGGGACTTGTCCTGTACAACTTCTAAGGACAAATCTGATCAGAGAGGAGAAGGTAGGAGAGAGAGGGAATGCAAGGAAGGACACCTCTAGCTCCTGGTTTCAGGAGAAGGCATGATTATTATCTCTTCCATGTCTGTGTACTAGTCGGTTAGTAGGGAGGGATTTCTCTTATTCTCCTATCACTTTGTGATTGGTCTTATTTCCATAAATAGTAACAGCTATCAAAAGTCTAAAACAGGAAGAGGAACAATTGTCAATAATAATATCTTCAGTGGCTTCCTTATATCTAGCAGCATATATGGCTATATTGTGACCAGAACCATGTCCTAGAACTAGGTTGCATAATCATACCACTTTGGCAAGAGGCCACCATGGCTGGGCTGGTTTCCTCCAAATGATAAGAAATGTGGACTGTAAACAGTGTCATCACCCAGTCATGAAATGTTTCTGTTGTTTATGAGTTAATCTGAACCTTTCCCAAATAAAAATGCTGTTGGCTCTCTAAGTCTAGTTTTTCTTCCTCATCTCTTCTCTACTTTTCATGACAGCCAGCTTTCCAATGAAATTCACATCCTAGATAAGACCCTTGCTGCATGGGTAAGATAGCAGACATCAAGGCTTATGAACGATGTAAGTTATGACCAAATTAAAATCACTGCTCTGTGTCCTGTCTGACAGAGATATGACATTTATATTAATATTTGGCTAAGTTTCCTCAATTAGTGATTGATGAATTAAAGCCCATGTTTGTAGTGGGATGATGTAATTTTCCTCTTTGGATAACATTTGCATTGTGACTTTTCTGGAGAGCAGGAATGCTATATTCTTGCCATGTAGTAATATCGCAAAACAGGACTTCAGTAAGAGCAAGATTTTTTTAATGGAATCTGAGAAATAGTACATTTCATATAAAATTTTGAAACAGATTGGGTGAAAGCCTGCCAGATAACTCGGTACTGCAGGAGTGGGAAGTGATTAACTTTGTGGGTCCTATCAAGTCCCGAAGACTTTTGGGTCAAGGTATGGCTATAATTTGGTAAATACAGTAATAGGGAGCCCTGCACTCTCAGATCCCATGCCTTGCAAATAATTAGATGCCCCTTCTCTGTAAAGCCTTAAAATTTCCTTAGCCTAACTGTAAAAATAGATGTTTTTTTTTTTCCTGAAAGAAAGTCTTTCCATTTAAGAGAAATTTTAAAACTCAAAGATTTTTTATTTTGGCCACTTTTTTTCTCTTTTTTTGTCCTTTTAAGTCTATTTAATAGGTCAGAATCCTAAACAGAGAGTCATTATTTAGAAAAAAAATGCCTTAGACTTAAGGTGGAGGCACCCGTATAGTTTGCCTCTTTGCACAACCATAGAAGGAAGGAATTACAACCAGATCTCAAAAACAAATAACAAAAACGATTGGAAAATTCAGCTATATTGAAGTCAGGCAACCCAAGCTTTAAAGAAGGAGAGGCAGCGTGGCTCCAACGATCTCTGGTGGTGGCAGGGAAAAGGACAGTCCCACATACCGTACATATGTGGTAGCTAAAAATAGGGTGGTGTACCCTGGGAGTGCCTGATCTCAGCCCAGGCCAGAGGCTATTAACTTCAGGCTCTCTTAAGCAAGCAGTCAACTACCACCTCTTGTGTTTGGCAGACTCAAAGTCAGGCAGGAAGTAGGAGAGCTGGATAGTGGAAAGAAGGGAAGGCTTCTGGTGTGGTAGACTTTGGTTGGAGGCTGTTGGCCTGGGAAGCTGGAGGCAGATGAATGAAACTGGGCACCTTATGGGACTGACTGAGGAGCTTATTTGACTTTCTCGGGTTGGTCCTGAGTTGGAAGGATGGGATGAGGGAAGGATAGGGAAGTTGGCAATCGCTGACCAAGTCCAGATATCTTCAGACCAAATGCTGCAAATATATTGGGTCATCTTCCTGGGCTTCTTACATGGGTCAGACTTTATTGTCATCTATGGTCTGGCCATGGTCCATCTTTGTGTTCAGTTTCTTATTCACCTGCAAATGAAAGGTAGCACTGCATTGTCCTGTATGGTAGCCACTCATCTTGTGTGGATAGTAAATATATTAAATGTATTCATCAAAAGTGCAATGTGCTGTGAGTGTACAATACACTCTGAATTTCAAAGATTCCATATGAAAAAAACATACAAAGAATTCATTCACAATGTTTTTAGTAATGAGTACATGTTCAAATTATAATATTAAGACATATTAGCTTAAATAAAACACATATTAAAATGAATTTCCCCTCTTTTCTTGGTAGTGGCTAAGAGGAAATTTTATATCTGGGTCACATTTTGACTCACTGTGTACTCCCCTTGGACAGCACTGGGGTGGAGGATTGACATAGTAAAGTCTCAGGGGTGAGGGTGATGTTTTCTGTGGGAAATCCTTTACAAATCCTGACATATTATTCATTTTCTATAGCCAGGGCAAAGCAGCCCATAATGAGAAGGCACTTTTCTGAGTCAGAACTGAGAAGAAAAAACTTATCTGTTCAAAATATTAGTATTAAACATTTCATAGGCATGGCTGCATAGCTTCAGGGAGAGGCTGCACCTTTTCATAATATAAATATCGAATAATGGAAGAGAGGGATTGAATGGAGGAGTCCCAACTGGTATTAAAAACTAAAGGGCTTGCTTTCTTGAGTTGATGAGATGATTGTGGCATTAAGCTGTTTCTCTTTCCTAGAAACAAAAGCTAGCAGCCAAACATGGAAAGAGCAGCCTGTGTGTCTGGGGAGAGGCAGCACAGTGCCTGCATTTCTGAGGACAAGGGTGGCCCAGAAGTGGATCATGGCAGCTGGATGAGGGTAGGGGTAGGAGGGAGCTGGCTCCAGGGCCCTATGATGGGACTTGAGAGGTGCTGTCTATGGACCATTTAAAAACTCTCCTGTTTCTCTGCCTTGGAATTTGTTTTTGTATTCTTAAGTCTGCAGCAAAGTCAGGCATTGGGGCTGGGATTGGCACTTCCTCGGGGAATGTAAGGAGGGACCGCATCCATATTTTGGGTGGGTGAAGCACATTTATTGAATCTTCTACTTTCATCCAGCTCCTTTGTAGTGTGTTTGTTTAAAAACAGGCATTAAAAAAAAAAAAGGGCACACAGTTTTAATACCATAAGATTATTACCCACTATTGTCTTCTGTGAATCTTTCTTCTATTGGCTCAAGAATGCAAAACTGTAACAAGTCTCAAAGGGTTGTACTGTTGAAAGGGTTGTTATAGATTAAAAATAGCATGGCAGTTTATCTTTGGCTGCTGGGGTATCGGTTTACTTTTCTCGCAGAAACCGGCTTTAATTATAGAGAAAGGAATAAACTGGACTTGATTGCTCCTCAGAAAGACTGACATTTTAGTCTCTCCCACAAAATACTTATTGATGTTGATGTAAGAGGAAGAGAGGAGTCAGAATACAAAAGAGCTTTGTGTTGTCAGCAGTTGAAAAAGCATCTTTTGTCTCTGCAATGTAGCAGTTTTGATAGGGAAGTCAGCAAGAGAGAATAAATATCAAACACAACATTGTCATTTTCACAATCTTTTGTGGTTGTACTTTAGAAAACACCCCCAGTAAGACAATTGAAGTTTTTGAGCTGCTGGAGAAAACAAGAAAATGAAAACTGACCATGCTTAGGAAGCTAATGCTTGGGAAAATATATTATTTACAATAATTGTAGCTGCATCTTTCACACACATTGAAAGCGAGATGATGATTTAACATTAAAAAGGGAGAGAAAAACCTTCATTCAGATAATTGGTGACATATAAATGCCTCTGTGAATGCAGTTTGGTTTTAATTAAAATTCTTGTGTGGTGGCATATTTCATACAAAGAAAGCACCGAGTATTCAGGGCTCAGGACATCAGGAATTCTTTTTTTCTTTTTTTCTTTAAAGATTTTATTATTTTTAGAGAGAGGCAGTGAGAGAAAGACATCCAAGTATGGTTGCCTTTCACCTGCCTCCAGTGGGGGACCTGGCTGGAGACCTGCCTTGCAACCTGGTTGTGTTGCCCTGGCTGGGAATTGAACCAGCGACCTTTGGGTTCGCAGGCTGGTGCCTTTTCCACTGCGCCACCAGCCAGGGCAGGGATTCTTTTCCATGCCCAGTGAAGAGCTTCATAACATTCCTTGGAGAAATATTCCTCGCAAGTAGGTTAACATATGATATTAGGTAGATAAAGATTGACAGGTTGATGGCAAACGATAATGTGCCAACAGGTAGAGCTCCATCTGAAAGCAACTCTTAAGAATACAACAGGTAAAGGAATAATGTTGAGTGCTCATCAGCAGGGCAGTGCACATGGAGAGATGTTCATGAAGAAGTACACTTAGCTATAAATATTTTCTGTAGTTAGATTTAAAATATCAGTCTGTCAGCTTTTTTACCCCCCTCCCCCGCCCCACTCCCCTTCTTGTCCTAGCAAGTCCCAACAAGATGGAATGGAAGAAGAGAGAGAGAGAGGGAATAAATATCTTTCATTAATTCCAGAGAAGGCAAAAGCAGGAAATTTCACTTAACACTTTCCAAAATGGGAGAAAAATAAAATCAAAAACACTAGTTAAGAAAATAAAAAGGCAATGTGAAAAAATGTCGAAAGTGCACACACATTTAACAGTGCTTAGGACAGTGTGACATTTAGGGAAATAGGAAGACTCCAAAACAAGAATTCACTCCCAGGCCACATAAGCTGGAAGCTGGTTATTGGCACCCTTGAACCTGCATCATTCGCATGTACAGAAGGAACGCTTTAAATAACTTATAAAAATGGCAAAGTAGAACTTCAGGTTTCAAAATATTTCAGTGTGAAACAACCCAAAGGAACAGCCTGAAAATCGTCATTTTCTGGCACAAGTTCCCCCTCGGGGCCTGTGGCAGGATGGTAGGTGGTAAGATATCACACAGAGTGGAATGTACTTACTCTTGCTTTTGAAAAATTGCCTCAATAATTACTTCCTTGTTAAACTGTAGTACTAAGGCAAGTGCCTTTTACAAACTGGTCAACAAAACTGAAAATAAATAAAATTAGTTTTATAAGCAGTAGGACAGTAGCAACTTTAGCAAGTTGCTAATGGTGAGGCCCATCTCAATGACACATTTCTATAGGAACTTGGTAGTGCTAGAATTATGTTCAGCTAGTTTTCAGCATGAACGTTGAAGATATTTATTTAAGGGTAGATAAAAATAAAACAAAAATTATTTTGGTAATGGGCTCAGTCTTTTAGATAAATTGAGAAAATGTCTAGATTTGTTCAGTAGGTCAACTGATATCAGAAAGTGTGAATTCCAGGTTCTGTATGTTATCATAGAACTTGGCATATCAACCTGGGCTTCTATCATAAGTGGGAAAACCCAGAAAGGATAGACAGCACTATCATTCTGAGAAGGTCACTTGAATTCTCACTTTCTGGAATAGCGCCATGGGTCTGAATTCACAGATGCTGTGGTACTGTTATGATTACTCAACTCCCTAGGTTACAGGGGCTTAGATTCTACCCCTGGCATTATAACCTGTGCCTCAGCTGTTTTATTTGTCATAGTGCCACCTGTGCACTCAGCCCAAAGCAGAGGCGATGGCTTGAAGCTGTAATATTAATGGCTGAGGTCAAAAAAGCCATGAAATTTCATTGGGCTCCCAATAGAAAGGTTTCCTACCTCTGAACTCATCTCAAGGCAATCACTGTCTTTTCATTAAAGAATTAAAACTCTACCCATAAAATAAACATACTCTTACAATAGGCTTGCTTATGATGCCAGTCACTGTCTTAAGAAATATGGTATCTTAATCTGTGAGTAACATAAACCATATGAAAGGTACATTTCCTGTGATATCTTGAACTATGTATATTCAAGCTGGTGACTTAACCAATAGATTATAGATGCTTTGATGAGCCATCTGATCGTATCAGAGCAACACAATTTCTCTCTGATTCAATAATATATAATTTACAGTCATACCTCAGAGATATTGAAGTTTGGTTCCAAACCACTGCAATAAAGAAAAAAAATTGCAATAAAACAAATCACACAAAATTGTTTGCTTTCCTGGTGTATGTAAAAGTTATGTTTACAATATACTGTAGTCTATTAAGTGTGCAAAAGCACTATATCAAAAAATCCACACATGCCTTAATTTAAAAATACTTTATTGGTAGAAATGCTAAACATCACTTGTGCCTGTTTGAAAACCGTGTTGATAGATTTACTTGAAGCAGGATTGACACAAATCTTCAATTTGTAAAAAACACATTATTCATGAAATGCAATAAGCGAAGCACAATAAAATAAGGTATGTCTGCATATCAGTATTCCCTTATGATATGCGGTAAATGGGGGGAAATGTAAAGAAAATTCCCACTGGGAAGACCTTATTTTGACTTATAAAATGGCCAGAAAGAGGTTTCTTTCATCGTGAACCTTAGGGATGAGGCTTTGGAACATATAAACCTCTAAATAAGAGAAAGGATCTTGGAATCTGATCAAAATACGAAAATATTTGCAGCTTCTCTCTTGAGACTAACTAGCAAAGTTGGCTCACTTGCAGTACATAGGAGTAAGGTAAAGTAATTGAAATTCATCCTCTGCATTATCTTAAGTGCTTGCACTAAAACCTAGCAATGAAGAACTTCAGAATTTCTCCTAAATAGCAATAAACATAACTGCTCCCTACTGATGTTTTTTTTTTTTTTTTCTTAGAAAAAAATTAGAAAGCCTTTCTTAAAAGTGGCAATTTTATGAGGGAGATCTTTTATCACTTGGATGGTTTGATCAAGTCACTTGACCTCACTGGACCTCAGCTTCCATATTTACAAAGCAAAGGAAATTGTTCAGCTGGTTTTTGAGTTCCCTTTTGGCACTCAGAGCCCTTGATTTCAAGACATTCCCAATTGCAAGTACAGAATCAGATTACAAAAAAAAAAAAAAAAAGATAAGCACAGTCAAGATATTAAAATAATTCTAATGCTTTATCTCCTTGTGACTTGGTCATTATCTTTGACAGTGGATACATGGCGTTGTTTCTATATCACAAAAAAATTTCTGATTATTGCTTTCTGTTAAAGGAAATGGAATCAAGGATACTTTGAAGGGAAGTACCTATTCTTAGTAAAATGGGCCTTGGTTTAAGGTGTTTCTTCTTTGTCAGAAGTAGGTGTGAAATCTATCTTGGGGTGAAAAGTCAATGAATAGTCTAGGAACTGGTTCTGTATCCACAGGCTAAACCCAAAGATGTTTTTGTTTCAGTGGTACTTAATATCCTGAATTAAAACTTAGATTTCCTTGTATTTGGATGCTTATCAATACATTAACTGCATGTAAAAATCATGCTGAGAATGGGCAAAGGTTTTACAGAGCGTAATTTCTATCTTGCTGCATGAATTTCTCTGTTGAGATTGTGTAAGCTTTTAAGTGGTCTCTGTCCCTACGGTGTAGTTAGCATGTGTTCATGGGGATAAAAAGGGTCCCAGCTCTACTTACCCTCTTCAAGCTACCAAACATCAGAGCCCCCCGAAAAGTTAGCGAAGGCTTGTTTGAGGGGCGAAGGGTTTGCAATAACCTGTTTGTGTCTGTTACAACAAACAAGCCTAGTGGTGTGCTGGCCAGAAAAGGAATAGCTTGATTTCTGCAAGTTGTGAGTGGGGTTCATTTGCAGAACCTACAGTGGGAAAGGAAAGGAATATATTTATAAATGACACTTTTAATAACCAATTCCAGCACCCCACAGACCATGTAAGCAAGCCAATGAGGACTGAGGTTTTTACCTTAAGCAAACTCTATAGTGGGCAAAACTCTTCTTGAAATTAGGACAAGTAGGTTCGCCTCTTTGGAAAAGGAAAGAAAAAAGCAACTCATTAGCTGTACTCTAGGAGAATAACTCAGGATCTGATTACATAGTTTGGCTGGCAAATTAATTCATGAATTTTTCAACATTTTAAAAACCATATGTGTTGAAGTGCTGAACTCCTGACCCTGCTGCAGCTTTTAGGGCCCTTTTGAGACATGCAGATACAGACAGAAAATATGTAAAATAATGAGAAGTGTTTTCGTGATATTTAGTGTATTTGCTGTCAGGATTCTATTAATTTAAAAGAATGACTTGCGACTGTTACTGCATTAAGAAACTTGGCAAGCACCAGAGAAGAATTATTTCTGCTAAGGAACTGACATGCACAAAAGAAAGGAAACCATTCATGGACTGCGCGCAGATATTTATGGCTGGTCTTATTTATGTTATTGTGATTCACTTCCCAGAAATTTGCCTCCCTTCTTCCTCCATGCTGAACAAGGGAGGAGACATACATGACATTACATTGCGGACCATTGGTATTCCCCTGAAGAGCTGGACCAGAATAGGAGATGCTGATTAGAAAAGCTGTTACTGAATTCTTAGCATCTGCCTTATGGATACCCCAAAGAAGTAGCTCTTTCTTGGCCGTGTTTGCTTGATGGCTAAGCAGGGCAAACCTTCACTGCATGAGATTATTCTGAGCAATGCAAGTGCTCTCCAACTTCCCTCCAGAGGCACTAAATGCCAAGGGTCATTGTGACTCCCCAAATACACCCCAAATCTAAGCTCTTCCTACAAATCTCTCTTTGAAGACCAACACAACATCTTGAGGCTATTGTGCGGTGGCCTGGGGAAGGCTGCCATACTAAGTTTTCTCCCGGGATGCCTTTATTAATTATGCAGCATGTGGAAAACTGCAAGTGCCGCCTCTTCCTGGGGACTTCTGCAACACCCTTTATGTTGCTAAAAGTACTTGCCCTTTGCCTGATGATTTGTAATTAAGTTAAAAAAAATAATAATTTTACTGTCTTTATGGGCCCTAATACCTTCAAAGGACTTCCCTAGGAAGGGTAAGATTGAAGAGTTACTTTTAGAGTCTTTGCTTATCAGGACACAGATGTGTGCTGTCTTGAGGACCAAACAGGATTCCTGTGGTGACTCTAGTTGACAATGAAACTGAGTCAGTAAGTCAGAAATTAAGGAAGTGGGGACACATGGAGACAGGGATCAGTCTAAGCTCGTACAGCAAACTGAACTGGCAACTGTCAAAGGGTCAGGGTCTCCAGTAAAATCTGGTGTTTAATGAATAATAATGTACCAGCATCAGTTTCTTACTAGTGCAAATGGTATGGATGAACCAGTAGTGTTACTTCAGTATGTTGTTCTGTATGCTATACTTTCAGCAAATATACTATGATTATGTGAGATGTTAACATGGGGGAAACTGGATGGGTTGAGACTCGATGTGCTCTTTTTGCAACCTTCCTGTTATTCTAAATTTGTCCCAAAATAAATAGATTATTTTTTTTAGAAACTGCTCTCTAAAGTCATTCATTTTACTCATGATATCCTGTCCCTTGCTCTTCTCATTTTTTCTGCTCCCCACCATACTTGACTCTCCAAGTTCCTCTTCTCCTTTCTAGATTCCCAGCTCTACTTGTTTTCCCTCCTGGATTGCTGCAAAGGTCTCCAAATCCAGCCCTGCTTCCCTTCTAACCCATTTCTCATGCACATTATGTTTCTGATCCTCTACTCGCTCTTGTTTGCATCTTTGGATTCTTTTCTTGATTACTTTTTAAATTGTAGAGATCTGTATAGTTAACAAAACAACTTCTCACGTATTCTCATTTCATCCTCATAACATCCCCGTGAGTTGGTATATTATTACCATTTAATTGTTACTCCCATTTAATAAATGAATGAAATAATTTAATAAATGAAAATGAGGGCAGTTCAGAGAAACTAAATGATGTAAGTGGTTGGTTCAACATCATCCATCATCAATAGCAGACTTGGGACTCAGAGTCAGAAATCTTGACTCTGGACAATTATATCACATTGTCCAGAAGTTAACAATTTTAACTTTTATTTAACATTTTCTCACTGCTTTTTGAAATTTGGGAGGCATTTTGAAAGCAAAATATTCAGGTAGTCTCTTCCCTTTTTTGTTTTATTTTTTTGAGTGCACATAGGGAGGCGCAAGATACAGTGGAGGGAGTGGGAAAAGTGAGGCAAGGGAGGGAAGAAGCCAGGGAGGGTGTGTAAGTGAGCTGGTGACTTCCGTTGCCACTTGTGGTGACTGGAGCTTAACCACTGGGGAGCACTGGAGAGTGGTGTGGAGCCTGAGCCCCAGAGTGAGCCCAGCCCAGGAACAGGGGAGCTGGGGCATTTACACACCCATTCCCCTTGTCATTGTTTGAGGGCTGCTCCTGGAGATGTTCGTTTCCTGGCACTTTGGTAATTGGGCTCTCGGGCCGGAGAAAAACCTCAGGCAGAGCACAGGTGTTGGCACTTGGATAGGGTCTCTTTGAACTGATGAGGTAGGCAGTGTGGGGCACTGACAGCATCTGTTACAGAACGGAAGGGCCATTCCCAACTCTTGAAAGAGCAAAAGACAGCTGGGGACACATTCCCCCTGAAAAATGCTCATAAAACATTTTCCATTCAGTTTGATGAGTTCACTGACCATGGAGCCTACCTGGGACACTGGTTGAAGACCTGTAACTCCAGTGCAGATAGTCTCTTATCTTGATGTGACAGAAACATAATGGCAAATAGATGAAAAACTTATCACCATTCCTAAAGTTAAAAATAAGCTCCATTCACTTACATGCCAAAATGAGGTCAGATTTTCTCAGTGAATGCAATACTCTGTAGAAGGATAGAATTGGAAGGCTGTAATCACCATCTAGTTGACCACACTCCTGATAGATGAGGAAACTTGTGGAAGAGAAAATGATAAGAATTTACTAACCTATTTTAAACTTTTCTTGGCCACACAAGAAGACTAATAGGGTAACTCTCTTTGAACCTACTTGCTATTGAATCCTGTTCAATGGCAGATAGGCAGAAATGATGCGCAGCACTTCTAGGCCTTACCATAAAATGTCTTGAACACCTACTTTTTCTTTCTCCCCAGTGTATACAGCTGGAAGAAAGGACTTCTCCGCTGAAGAACATTGCACATCATGTGAGTGAGAAAGCAGTTCTTATTGCCCTAAACCTGGGGATCATGGATAGCCTAGCCTGGCTTGTCTTGACTCATAAATTGAAGACACTGGCTAATAGTTGAGTTAGGCTTGCCCAGATAGTAACCTGTTTACTACTACTAATCGTATTACCCAGAGGTCCCCAGTCAAAATTCCGACCTTTACAAGTATTCATCTGTGTCAACGCAGACTTAACTCTGGAAGTATACCTTTTTGTCCCTTGATATAAATGTAGATGAACCCACTCTATTCAAATGTTCAGAAACCTATTGCTACACATACATGTATGTCAATGCATTAGAAAGGGCCTCAAAAATAGTGCTAGGGAAGGAGTGGGAAGGGCTGGGGAAGAGGGAGAGGAGGGAAATAATGATGCTTTAACATTACCAACCATATTTTTACAATGAAAGTGTATCTATGTACTCATAAAATTTTAAAACAGAAAAAGAAATGAAATTCCAGTTCAACAGAATTACTCATGCAACTGCTATGCTCAGTCTTTCAATATTAATTGAAATGTTATCAACCTTTTAAAGCCCATTCAAAAATGCTTCCCCTCCCTCCCTAGCTGATTTTCCTAATTCTTTTCTAGAAGGAAGGATATTTTTTTCCTGAATACATATAGAAACCTGTGGTTGTTAATTTATGCAGCACCTTTGTTTTGTATTTTCGTTAAGTGGGCCCAAATTCTATTTCTCTTATTACATGAAACTTTTCTGGAAAGTAGAAAATAGCCTGTTTTTCATGTGCCTTGTTGGAAAAAAATTACATCAAAATAAAAATCAGGAAATTTCTGGAATGACAATGTGACGAGCTTGACAAATCCTCTCTCCAAAGAAATGATAAAACTAAAAAAGAAAGTTAAAAACCACCCTTTCAGTGCCTTAGGCATACAACAGATCGAGAAGCACTTATTTAAAAGCTACTAAATTTCAGATAAGAACAGTGAGAGACTATGGTTCTATCTGGGGCTTCTCCCATTCCCCAACCACCACCACCTGTAACTTCACAACCACAATAGCTCTATCATTACTGACAAAGGGTGCAAACCAGCAACTTCACTGCCAGAGGGGGCTGACATCCTTGGAGCTAAGCAGGCAAATGGTAAGGCCCCAGATACAACCCAAGTACCTATTGATAGATAACTAGACAAGTGCTTGGTGTTAAACCCATACAATACAATCTGCTCAGCAATATAAAAGGAATGATCTACTGATGCCTGTGGCAACATAGATAGACCTCAAAATAATTATGCCAAGTAAAAAAAAGGAGTGTATGATTTCAGTTACATAAAATTTAAGGAAATGCAAACCAGTCTATCATGACAGGACGTGGTTCAGTATGGATGAGAGTAGAAAGGGAAGGGAGGGATAAATGGGGTCAGGAGGAAACGTGTTCACTATCTTATTGTGGTGATGGTTTCAAAGGTGTATATTTGCCCTGTGAAGAAATTGTACACTTTAAATAAATGCAGTTTATTATTTGCTAATTATACCTTAATACAGGTATTTTAAAACCTTTCTTATCCCTGAGATTATTGAGTTGCATTAATCCTTCCTGAAATCTGTGTCATATATATAGCTGGTGGCTCCTTTCACTATTGATACAAAGCTTTAAATCCCCAGGGGTCTATAAAAGCCGTAAGAAAGATAGTTTCAGAGGAAACAGAATCAGTGTACTTGAGAAACAGTGGTTCCAGGATTTATAAATGTAAAAATGGAGCATTAGAAATAGAGTTAAATCATTTACTCAGGCTTTTAATATTACACTTGGGGAAAGGAGCCTAGTTAAGGTCAGTTGGCAGCTAAGTGAAGACTTTGAAGACATGATTTTATGCAATTAGATAATGGAAACACAGGAATTGAATATTGGCTTTGCTGATTTACCATTTACTTGGGACATTTCCGTTCAGAAGAGTCACATGAACAAGGACCATAATAAAAATATCTTTTTTCCCCCCTTAACTCTCATTGACTTTTAAAATATGCAAGTAAAGCCAAACCTGTATTTTGAGATGTTATCTTCTGTTTAAGCATTCTTTCTCCTTCTCATTCTGATCATTTTTATGTAGTTTAAATCTTTGCAGAAGGTTCTTTAAATTTCTGACAGAGCCAAAAACCAGCTGTGTTTGCTATTGAGGGTGGAGAGAGAAACAATATTTACTAACAAAGCCAAGATCAGACTTGAGAGGAAATAAAACCCACTGGCAACAAAGGAAAGCAGAATATTTGCTAATGTAGAACAGTTTTTCAACTCCATCATTGATTTTACCTTTGGCCAAGGTGGTCCAAGTTAATTTGAGAAGAGGGGAGGGAGCAGCTATTTTGTGTGCGTTTCTAATGGATGCTTGGAAAGAGGCCCAGCGGGAAATGCCTACCCTTGCTCTTAGACTGAGGCATCAGTAATAGACTAGGTCTTTCCATGGCAGAGTGGGAAATGCATAGGTGCTGAAGTCAGACAGAACCGAACTCAACTTCTGAGACTTCCACTTGTGGATAATTCTCTCTCTCTGCCACGGCTTCCTCATCTATAACGTAGAGGTGATAGCATCTACTTTATAGTGGAATTATTATGAAAGAAATAATATGTGTAAATTCTATTTACAGTGCCAGACTTATATAACTGATATGTGGACACTTGGTCATTCATAACTGTTAGTGTTTATTATTTAAAGACTTAGCACATAACTGTGAAAAAAAGATGCTGAGTGCCCTGGCTGGTAGCACAGTGGCTAAGGCGCTGGCCTGTGAACCCAAAGGTGTCGCAGGTTCGATTCCCCAGCCAGGGCACATAACCAGGCTGCAAACCAGGTCTCCAGTCAGGTCTGTGGCTGGAGGCAGGTGAAAGGCAACCATACATTGATGTCTCTCTCCCTCTCTGGCTCTCTCCCTTCCCCTCTTTCTAAAAATAATGAAATAAAATCTTAAAAAAAAATAAAAAGATGTTGAGGTGGGGAGAAGTCTACCTGCTGCACGTGGAGACCCTTTTTCCTCACACGGGAGCTGCTGCTATTTGCCCCTCAGCTCCGGGCTGTTTCCTTCTGCTGTACCTGATAACAGTAGAACAACATTTCCCTGTAGGTTTCTGCAGAGGCAGCCAGCACTTAACACATTGTTGACGGGAAATTTGATACAAAAGCTAATGCAAGTGCAAGCAAGGTTTGGGCTGAAAAAAATGAGTATTTTTGTGATGGGTCAACAATGTGTTAAGTTGTGAATCTTTTATTGAGTTGGGTGAGAAATGTCTTCTTTTCTTTTCTTTTTTTCTTTTTCTTTTTTTTTTGTTCTTTCATGCCTAGAAGGATATGCCTCTCTCTTAAACACAGGGAAGAATCTAGTTGACTTTGAGACCCTAATTAACTCATTAAATTAATTTTTTCCTTCATAAATTAATAATAAATGTACACAGGTATAATTATTCTCTCGGTCATGTTTCCCTAGCCCTCTATAAACATTTGTGTCATGGTAATTATCACAATGTGTTATGAGTATTAGCTTATGTTGTTACTAGTTTATCCACAGCTGACTTTTGAGTTTCTAAAGGACTGGGGATAAATTCTTCCTTGGTGTGTTCTCAGCACATAACACAGTGACTGCACATACAAAGGGGAACCCAAAAGAACTGGAATTTATTTATAAAAATTTATGTATTTGTTCTTACATGTATAAACTACAGTCCTCTTCAAGGTACACCCCATTTGATGTAAGACACCTATCGAGATATTTTTCCCCTGCTCAAAATAGTTTTGAAACTGGTCAGTTTGGATGCCTTTTAGTGCTTTTGCCAATTTTTTTTCACCTCTTCCATGATGGCAAAAAATTTACCTTTGAGGACTTTTTTCATCCAGGGAAACCAGGAAGGTCACTCGGGGCAAGATCAAGTGAAGAGGGAGTAGGGGGCATAGGGATTATACCATTTTTGATAAAAAAAAAACTGCTGAACATTCAGCATGGCATAGGCAGGTGTGCTTATAAATCACCATCATGAAGTGGACAAATAGGTTGAAAGTCTTAAAAAAATTTCACTGAAGCCAAATGTAGCCTCTCACAACGATGCCAGCTAGTCCACTGAAACAGATGGGTTCCTAGAACACAGTTAGCGGGGAGGGGGGAACTATACTATGAGGGATCTGCCCTCCAGAAGATAAATCTGGTTTCTTTTGGGTACCCCCTATAAATTTAGTGAAGTGACCTATCAGAAATCTCCACTATACTAGATCAAGTCAGTTTATGTCTCCTTCAGAATATTTAAAGTGTCTAAAGTTTCTGTGGACTACAATGGCAAACACAGTACTCCAATGGCTTCCCTTAATTAAATGAAGCAGATTTAAAAGTTGGAAAGTGACTTTTTGTTGAACTTGAGTTTAGACCTAAAAGATTATATCTAGTTTTGAGGAAGGGAAGATGTATTAGGATCACAGTTAGAAATGATAGAACACTACACAATTAAATATGTCAGGCTTGCACAGGGATTGAGGGGACACATTCCAAAATTAGTTTGAGGAAACAGGAACATTGGCTCTAGTGACTAACTTGCCACATGTCAGTCACATATAATATATTATTCCCAGATAAAACCAGGCTGCGTTCAGCTACAACTTTGTAGAGCATATACTTGATCACATAGCAATACCTCTGAGGATCTCAAAAAACTTAGTTGTGTGTATGTGAATGAAGGATACCTTCTTAAGAGTTTCTTTCAATTCAGGACTTTTTGAAACAGGAGAAGTTTAGCTAAAAAGGTCTGAATCTGCCCACTGGGATCCTCTCATAAATAGTTAACTTCAGTGTAACTGGTTTAGTGAGGAGTCTGGCTTTGTTAAGTGTTTGGGAATACAATGATTTTATTTTGTTAACAGCTACTAACTGTATTTAGTTCAAGTCTCTTCCAGCTGGTAGAAGTCTCCCTTGACAACCCCTCATCATGTCCTTTTGATTGTTGTCTCTTTCAATTAGTAGAAGGGTCTCATTTTGGATATTAAATCTTTGTCCTGTTCACTTTAATACTTTATCAAATGCATATGCAGATTAAGACCTTTCCTTTCCCCAGTTTCCATCTCTGCATCACCACAGGCCAAAATGCCTGCCTCTGGGGGCATGGTGGGTGAGGCGCTCACCCTCACCTTTCTCCTCTGCCCTCCTCATCCTGCCCCAAACAGAGCATGTTGTATAGAGATTTAATTAATTGTGCATCTATTGCCCTGCCCTTGCTGGCTCTATCATGCAACCACAAAATGCTACTTCATTGTATACGGGCTTTGTTAGCATCTGCTATGAAAAGTCTGTGAGAGGCCCGCTACAGCCTCAGTGGGAAAGGTATATACAGACCTCCTGGTCTTCGGATGCCCATAGTCTGTATTTCAGGACCCATGCAGCCTGGAAACATCTCTAACTCTAAATTCTTTCTCAGTTTATTTATTTTTAGTTTCTCCCTTTCTGTTACACATTGCTCCCATGCAGCTGTTGGGTGGAGTTAAAAGTGAACTGCCTGGTTCAGCCTTGCTGCAGTTTGCTGGCAACAATTTCATGCCTACTGATGCCTCTCCCACTGACACTAGTCAAAGCTTTCACTTAACCACTCAGACAGCAAGCACAACCATTCAGAGGACAGCAAACAGGAAGGGAAACATTTTTCCACAGAAAAAAAGTTAGGACTAAGATTGGGTAGTTGAACTATCCTAATAACTTGGGAAGCACTTTTTCACAACTTTGACCAGTTCTAAACTCCTTTTGAACTGATGTCTAGGCATAAGAGTGGGGGAATGCTTACTCCCCACCAGGAGATATAACTCACTGAGAATTTTGTTTTTAAATTACCAATGACATCCATAAATTCCAGTCATAGATTGACTATTTTAATATTCTCCTATAAAAAATCTAAAGGAAGTTGTGGAAACTATTTTCAAATTTAGAATATTTTTATTTTCTCTGTTCTGCAAAATAAGTACTCATGACAAAACCTAAATCTTATCCAAGACTTTCAACTATTTGCTTAGAGAAGACAATGGTGAGTAAATTCGTCTCATGTTCAGAGAGGCTGGATTTGATGTCACAGTCACGAATAGTAGTTTTTATTCTTTTATTTTTCCATTTGGAAGTGTGAATAATTAGTTTCTAATTTTCCTGTTTCTGTCATTTATTTATTGTATTTTTTTGTATTTAAAAAATATTTTTATTGTATTTTTTCCGTTACCATTTAGCCCCCATATCACCCCTTTCATACCCACAATCACCACTCTGCTGTCAATGAGTCCTTTTTCCTTTTTGCTCAATCCCTCCACCTTCTAACCCCCACCTTCACCTTACCTGTTGTCCTGCTCTTTATCTATGCATCTGTCTCTATTTTGTTTGTTAGTTCAGTTTTACGTGAAATTAGCCAGCCAGAGAAACACAAATACTAATATGATTTCACTCATATGCGGAATCTAATGAACAAACTGATCCACATATTTTTATTTATGCAGCATCTACTTACTAACATAATTAGTGGGAATGCATTTTTTTTTTTTTTTTTGGCCAAGCTTTGTCTGCGGGTACATCAAAAGGACAAGTGTCCTGAGGTTTGCTGACAATAAATCTGATGACAAAGCAAATGTTCTTGGTGTCACATATACTGTGGTTTGTGAATCATAATAGCTTTCCAGATTTGTATTTTGATCAATTCATTCCAGGCAACTAGACTTTCTCACTCATGACAAAGTTAGCCACGGCCCCTGAACTATCTGCCTATCTCATTTCTAATGTCTGAAACCTTTCTCTTAAGAATTCCTTTCTTCCTTAAGGACTTTAAGCCTCATTGCTCTGAGGTGGGAGATAGGTCAGGGTTTCTAGTCTCTTTGGTTCATCTCATCTATGATAGTAGGAAAGCATGCCACATGGCTTTAAAGGGGACCTGGGTTTAAGAGGTGATGCTTAATGAGAGGATTGGCTATCACCAAAGTGATTACTTTATTATTTTGCCTAAATCACATAATGATTGGAGTAATAGACTCATAAATTTTCTGTCTGATACCTCTAATTTGTTTACACAGAACACAAGTGTTGCTGACAAGGCAACACTACAAAGCAAATGTTTAAGAAGAAACTGCTTGCTGAATGTAAAATATCAGAGAAACTGATCTTACTTGACAACCCATAGGAGCAAAATAATTGGACCTCTCCCTACTTCATTCATCCATTTTCCCTGTCTGCTTTGCATTGTCTTCTCTTAGCCTTGACTTGGCCAATGTCTATTTTCTCAAGTGAGTTCTAAAGAACAGAGTTTATCACATTAATTGCTCAATAAGGTCACTAACACATTTTGATATAAAGGTTATTTAAAATGACAGGTATTTACAAAAACACTAAAAAATGGTAGATGTTAATGAGATGAGGTTTCCAATGTGTGTTATATCCCCTCGAGGGGAAAATGTCTGCTGAAAGCTCTGAATGTTTTCGTCTTTGGTGTTGCCTTCTTTCTCTTTTGACTTGCTCCTGCCCAATAAACATCAGCAATTCCCTACTCACACCTTCAGTTCTAGCTCCTTTGGGAGACCAACAGCTTGGTCCTGTGTAAGGAACCAAGTCAGGGAAAAAGTAATGATGTTTACCTGACAGTTTCCTTCAGGTTGAGGGCCTCTCCAGCCTGCCATTCATCTCCCCATCGGTTGTGCAGGGTTAAAATAATCGAAGTCTCCTTTCAAATGCTTAAATTACTCAACCAGTTTCTACTTAAGAGAAAACACCAGTGATTTTTGACCAGGGTTGAAATACAAGTATTATATAGTCCCTTCAACATTTTGTTTTTAGCAATCTGTGTTTTATTCACAGTCAAGACCAAACACAGTTATCTCAGACAAAAAGCAAGGCAGCAACTGCTGGTATTGTGTGCTTGAGGGGAGACCCTGAAAACTATCCATGACTCACTGACCCCCTCCTCCCAATCATCAGCGGTTCTGAAGTTTCACCATAATCCATTTCTTTGGCCCCTTTTTGGCTAAGTGTCCTTCAAGAGTTCCCAATTAAAATGTAGCTGCTCTAGGGGCAATTAGACATTAGGCTTTTATTATTACATACTTTAGCAAGGTCTCAAGATGTTTATACCTAACACTCTCATATAGAGCTGAGGGTGAAGAGAGAAGCAATGGAAACAGAATAAATAAACAGCTGTTTATTTATTGAATTTATTGGGGAGACACTGGCTAATAAAATTATATATATTTCAGGTGTTTAATTCTGTGTGACATCATCTGTATATTGTATTGTGTTTATAACCCTAAATCAAGTCTCCTTCCATCCCCATTATCCCCCACTTACTCTTGCATCTTTCTACCCTCCATTTCCCTCTGATAATCACCATACTCTTGTCTGCTGTCTATGAGAGGGTTTTCTTTGCTTAATCCCCTCCCCTCTGACAGCTGTCAGTCTGTTCTCTGTATCTATGAGTCTGTTTCTATTTTGTTTGTTAGTTCATTTTGTTGATTAAATTCTGCATGTAAGTGAAATCATATGGTACTTGTCTTTTTCTGACTGGATTATTTCACTTAGTGTAATACTCTCTAGGTCCATCCATGCTGCGGAAAAGGTAAGGTTTCCTTCCTTTTTTACAGCCAAGTAGTATTCCATTATGTAAATGTACCTATTTTATCCACTTATTTGCCAATAGGCACTTGGGCAGGTTCCAAATTCTGGTTATTATAAATAACACTGCAATATATATAAGGATGTATATATTCTTCTGAATTAGTGATTCAGGTTTCTTCAGATATAGTTCCAGAAGAGGAATTGCTAGATCATAAGGCATGTTTAATTTTGGGGGGAAATGCCATACTTAAGAAAAAATGGGCTTACAGCCTGAATAGGCACTGTACCACATTCAATTTTTGACACCTCACAAAATTGCTGAGTACCCATTCAGCTTCTCCATATCTAAAGTATTTACTGGTCCACACAATCTAAAATAGTTACTGGTTCAAAAATAACCCACATGTGAATTACTTGATTAATTCACTTATTTCAATTTAATTCTAGCTCAATATTTGTTAGATATATTCTGTATACCAACTAGTGTACCAAATCTGGGAAGAGAAGATTAGGAAGCCAAGTGTTCTGTCCTTAAGAAAATCGCAAACAGGAGAGACAGACAGACATTAAAAAAAAAAAAACCCTAATATTAACATGCAAGGTAAATGCCAGATAGTGACAGAAAGCTACGCAGAAGGGAAAAAAGTTGTTTATTCTGTTTGACAGATTAGGAAGACACTCACAGAAGTGATGGCATTTGATTTGAGCTCTGATTGATAAGTTGTAAATGGATAGAGAACAAGGGAAGGATATTCCAGGCTGAGGCAACAACATGGTGTCTATAGCTCTTTTGAGAATAATCTGTTATCTGCTGTGGCTTCAGCTCTGGGTACATGGGAAAATGTAGTGGGAAAGATGATTCATTTGATTTATTTTGTGTTTTTATCCATATGCATAAGGCAAATAGCTACAAAATGACATAGTATACATAAATGGTTAGTGACAAAGCAACAGAAACTCACAGAGGACTATTTTATTTTCTTACAAGTTTCTCTAGTGCAGCAGGGATTTCCTTAGCATCTAGAAGTAGAAAAGGCAGGAAAGTGTAGGCAGCTAAGCAGGGCCTAGAATGAGCCCACAATAGGTGCTCTGATGTGCTCCAGAATGACAAACGTGGGCATGAGCTGACTCAATGGCCTGGAGAACTGGCTTCCCCTCTCTGAGGGGATCTTAAGAAGGTGCTGGAGAGAAACATGTCAGAGAAGATGTTGCTAATCAATACTGCCATCGAGTCAGTTAATAAAAATATAGCAATGCCCTACTAAGCACTAACCATGGGGCTCAATGTGAGGAATACAGTGGCATGTGGAATCAAGACTGGAGTGATGTTAGGGAGAAATCTTTGAACCAATAACAATAATAGGCAAAGTCATCGATAAAACCCAAAGTACCACACAAGCCAAAGGGTTTTTCATCCTGCTTACAGAGGCTGGGAAAACTTCCTAGAAATGTTAATAGGCAAACTGAGTTTTGAAGGATGAATAAAGCTTTCTCATGGCCAAGAAGAAGGGGCGGTACAGATGCGAAGGCAGAAATCTCATGGCTTTTCTGTAGAAATGCTGGTGATTCAGGACAAGTGCAGAGAGGGGTGAAAAGCAGAACAAGGGTGAGAGATGGGTAGGGGCCAAATCTTGAAGGACCATATACAGGATGGGGCAGATGTAGTTTTCCAGTTGTGAGTACACAAAATGCAATGCTTATTTTTGTGTTATTATTTATTAATTATTATACTGTTTTCTATATGAACAACTGTAAAAGCTACTTCTGCCCCACCCTGTATGCCATACAAAAGAATTTAACTTTTTATTTTATTTTATTGTTGTTGTATTACATTCATCCCATTTCCACCTCTCCCTGCTCTCTTCTCCCCCCATTCCAAAGGATTTAACTTTTATTGTCTAGAAAATGGGCTTCATTACAAAGTTTAAAATACATTGTTTATGTGAGCAGGGTTAGCTATTGGAAAGCACTCACTGGCAATCTTGTGGAGGATGAATTAAAGAAATCACTTTGACGGGGATAAGAATACCTGAGTCCACCTGAACAAATGGAGTGTCAGAGGAAATGCAGAAAGGGTCAGATTAAAGAAACATTTCAGAGGTATTGTAAATAAGGCTTTAGGGCTGGTCAGGTGGTAAGGAAGTCTGAAGAACAGAGAGGTGCAGAATGGCTCACCTTATCTTTTAACTTAAAAAGCATAGAGAACTAACTTCTCTATAAACCTCTGAATTTTATATTCTTCCAAGGGTGCTTGGGTATGTTTTTTTAACTTTCACTTTTTCATCTCAGCTTGAATCCTAGCATCTCTTGTTTAGCATCTGTCTACTTCCTCATAAAGAGGTAGAAAAAGTGGATAATTCTTCATCCCCATTGTGCATGGTAGTACCCAGATAATTTTATAATAAATGTGCATAAACTCAGTATGTATTTGTCAGTTAGTGTCACAGAGGAAAACAGCCAGAAAGTTCAATAGGTCTGCAGGAGAATCTTAAACCAAGGAACTAATTATACAAGGCTTATAAGAGCAAGCCAGATATTAACAACAGCAGAAGGTCACTGCTACCCACAGGCTAAAGGAACAAGGGTAAAGGGTCCGGTTTGGAGTTAGGCTATGATGTGGAGCTGCCCCACACACACGTGTGGCTGATACAAGGGCGGAATAGAAGCCACTGAAGACAAAGCCACCCAAAGCAAGCAGAGGGAGAAAGAAGCATCCTGGACGCTCCAGTTGTTCCAGCTTCTCACTTCCGGCCAGGGCTTCCCTCTTCATCTACACGAAAGCACACTGGGGAGGGAAGTTGGGAAATACAGTTTGCAGGGACCAGCCTCCTGCATAAAGCTAAGAAAGAGGTCATGGGAGCTATCTCAGAATAGTTAACTGGCACATACAAGTGTGTGCTTATTTATACTGAAGTGAAGTAATATATTGCATACATAAAAATAGACATAGATTATGTAATCTCAGATATAGAAGAGATAGCCCTCTTTTCCAGATACTGCCAGATCGTGCCCTGCAAGTATAATTATTTTATTCGTATTGCTTACATTTACCTACTATATAACTTCAAAAGAAGATAGAAATTTAATGCAAAGATCCTTATGAGTTAGTTATTAGTTATTTTATTTTTTTCATAATTTCGTAATTGAGTTTTTACTCAATAGTCTAACTTGTCGCATGGACTCATTTCCTGTATTATGTAAGTGCTGAAAGACAAATATTCTTTCTTAACTTACACCGCTGGGCACCCAGAACAGGGTCCTAAATAAATATTGTTTGCGAGCAAATTTATAGAAGTACAGCTTTGTAAGGTGACAGTTACTTCATTTTTGGTTTCCATTCCCTTTTCTTTCCCCAGAACTCCTCAGTAACCTTAGAAATGTATTCAATGTGAAGAGTTCTAACACAAGGTTAATTTGTGGCAAGATGAATATGTTTTCCCTTCATCAAGCTGCATTTACTTTAAAGTCCATAAAGTCGTTTTATTCATGTTCCTGTTAATTGCAGAACTCCTGGTAATCTGCCAAGGATAATGATGTTTGTCACTTTTGATCAGTGCTCTGCTATAGAACAACTTGTTCAGACCCTTGCTGAGAAAAACTTGTTAAATGGGTTACACATTGCTTGTATGTTGAGTACCAAAGTGAGCTGAGATCAGAAAGTGTGATAATTCATGCTTCCTCTTTATAGCTCAGAAGCAAAGAAACTCTCACATCAGGACTAGGAAAAGTTCTTCTTTACAAATGTACTTTTTTTCAACATTCTAGCATCTCATCTTAAACCAAAAGCGAGTTTAGCTGATGTTTCCTATGACTTTTATTTTCACTTAAACTTAAGGGTAATAGTTAAACCTAGACTAACATATTCACAGGGGACTTGGGCAGATAACTTAGGGGAGTCAGGTACTCTGTGGGGAATAGGCAAACGCATGCTCCATCTAAAGAAAGCAAGTGCTTGTCAGCACCATGTACCTTTGCAACAAGTGACAGCTGATGCAGTATACCGAGACCTGTTCTAAACACTGGAAATACAGCAATGGACAGACAAAAATCCTTGCCCTCTTAAGGTTTCATATTTTAGTAGTAAGAGACAGCTAGCAAACCAGCAAATAGGTGAATATATAATAAGCTAAATGATGACAGGGGCTGAGGAATTCAGCTAAGTAAAGTTGTATCAGGTGGGAGGGAGAGACTTGGCCGTTAGCATAGACAGTGGCGTGAGATGAATTTCTTCTAGGATGTGAGTCATCAAGCCTTGTGGATATTTGGAAGGAAAGAGAAGTTCTTTCCTTCCAAAAGATATATATTTTGGGAGAGAGAATGTTGAGTTCAAAGGGCCCTAAGGCAGTGGTTCTCAGATTTTGCTGGGCACTAGAGTTAACTGCTGATACCTGGCTCCCCCTCCCAGAGGTTGTGATTTAATAAGCTTGGTGTCTAACCTGAGCCTCCATTTTCAAAAGCTCCTGCAGGTAACTCAGCTGTGCAACAAAGGGCACGCTTGCCCTGAGGCTCCAGGAACAACCCCCCCCCACACACACCCCCCCACACACACACACTCCTGACCTTTTCAGGAATGGTCATCAGTGCTGGTTTTTGTGCTTCTTGTGGTTTGTTTTTATTTTTTGAATTTTTAAATTTATGAATATAGGTCTTTTTTGCGTTCTCTTTCTAAAAATCTTACAAGCAAATGAAACTACCTCTGAGGCATATCTAGCCGATGAACTACCAGCTTGCAGTTTCTGACTTAATGGACTGAACCCAGAGATTGCTCCAGGTGCAGTACAAAAATAGGGCAGCTGGAAAAGGGTCAAGTGTGGATGTGGGGACAGCCGGCCTCTGTTCCCCATAGCCCTGAGCACAGTGGAGCATAACCACTGGAACTCACCCCAGGGCTGTAACACCCTCCGCCATCTCAGGCCATCTTTTGAGCTCAGTTTGACTGGTGTTTTAAGCCAGATCTCTGCTTTTAGCTGTTCTTTTGGACCTTGGTGTCACTAGCACAGTTGACCCCCATTGGATTCAGATATATATTTTGGTAAGACATGAAAAAATTAAATTATAAAAGAGTAGATTGAAATAATATATCTGCATAGATGTGTTAATAGATAGAAAGGACAGCTTGGAAGAATATCAGTATTATTGCATTTATCTCCACAAGGCAAAAGAGTTTATGTCTCTAAAAGATAAATACCTTTAGAATCCAGAAAGTTTTTGCATATTGGGCATTTGTAGACAGAAAAAAAATATGTATTTTTTAGTCATGCCATTCATATATTTATTGGAGAGAGAGAGCAAGCAAGCCTGATGTATTATAGATGCTAGATAAATATATGTAAAATAAAGAGGCACAGGCTTTAAATACAAACTTCCTTGTGTATAAATGCATTATAGGGGCAAGCACGTGCCAGAGTTAAGTGAATGTGTTTTTGTACTTTACTTATTTTCAGAGTAACCAGCTCCCTGAGATGTCAGAATGGGGAGAGACCCTAAAGCAGTGGGGAGAAGTGGAGAAGGAGCAAGGTGTGAGCATTCTCACTGGTCTTTCCAGCTTTTCCTAAAATTCATATTTGTGCTAAAGTTCTAAAATATCCACGGCCCCTTTTCAGGTGGACTGCCCACCACTACTTCAGCTCATTCTAAATTACAGCATTGGCAATGAGGTTCTCAGGAAGAAATGTAAAAGTGCTCTATTTTTACATAACTTAATGATGTATTACTTTTTAAAATACTCATTTATTATTTATATCCTGTCTACGAGGGATGTGGGAATGTAGGCTGCTGATTTATGTTTCTCTGATGAAAATATTTTCTCCCCCCAACCCCCCCTTAACCATATCACCATTACCTGGATAGAAAAGAAGCCGAGGCAAGCCACGTGATGCTTGTGCAAGGCTGAGTCCCAGATTGCTAGAGCCAGGGGTGTCCTTAGCACTTGCCTTGTTCAGTGATTCACACACTATACAAGGACTGTTACTTTTTTTTACCCTGAGGAGAAATCTGACTGCAGTGTCACTCCCTAAAACATACAAATGGATCGTGGCCTTAGCTAAAGTAGAGGCCTGAGACTTCTTGTTTCCTGAGGACCTGAAAGACCATCTTAGAGCTCTTGGACTTCGTAAAGCGGTTTTGATAGCCTCTGGACAAGGCTAGGCTCCACATTCTACAGATATTGACACTGAGCACCAGAAAGGCTGTGACTCATATACTATCAAGCTAATGTGCAGCAAGACCACCTCTTGAATGTTTAATAGTGATGATGAGTGGATTCTTAATGGCCTTGTCCAGTTTGTGGATTAGTCCTGCCATCTGTTTCATCTGTTCTCTAAGGCTGTCTGCCCCATGGCTATTTCATTCTCATTAATAGCTCCATCAGCAGTCTAGTAAAGGGAAAAGATGGAACACTCAAATCCCTTATTAGATCTTATCTAGTGGAAGAAAGATGAACACTAATGAACATGGCAAGATTGTGTCAGCTCTGGCTGGGTCAGGAGGGCTTACAAGGCTTGTCTGTCCCAAGCTTCTCTCCACGGCCACGTGTTTCCACTCACCCCACCTCTGTCTGACATGCTTCCTGGCCAAACATGAAACTTAGGAAACTTTGCTTCCCAAAGCAAAGACTAAATTCAACACCAAACTCATTTTACTTAGGTCGAGGCTTTGTAGCTGGTACCAGATTCCATCTGGGTTCTGTCTCCTCTTGTTTGGAAGTTTTGATGGTTTTCAGCATTCCTGTTGTCCAGCTGCCCCTGAATTTTGATGCAGACTGTTCTTTTTGTAAAGTTGGTTAGGAGCTAGGTTTTGCTCTCCTATCACCACCTGCTCTCCATCATCCGTTTCTGAACTCAGGTATCTGGGATGGACTTGTTTTACCCAGAAGAAATGACCTAACCCTCACCCTCACCCTTCTGCAGGTCTACCCACTGGCCCTGCTGTAAATCCCTGAGGGAGATGAACGATGCACCTCTTAGCAGAGTACCTGAGTTTGCTGCTCCCAAAACAGGACTAGCGGACCTCAGCTGATAAACAAAACCAGTGGTCCCACCCACCTAACAAAATTTTGTGAACTGAAAATGACAACCTCAAGCGTGGTTAGGCTCTGGAAACTATAATTGGTTTAAATATGAGTCTACAGTGTATCAGTACACAGACTAGGAAGGAAAGAGAAGCTTCATAAATCCCGAGTATCAGCTGTGTGCAAAACATGCTGCTAGACGCTTTTCCAAATGCATATTCCTTGATTCAAGCCATTCCTTTCTTCACTGAAATTCATGTTCGCACATACATACGAATATATACATATATGTATTCATTGAGGTATATAATGCATACCATACATATGTATATGAATTAGTTTGAATAAAACTGCAGCTGCTCTAACAAAAACAAAATTATAGTGGCTTAAATAAAAAAGTTTTCCTGTTTCAAAAATTAGACTTCAAAAATGTACACATTTTCTGCCTTTCCCAGTTATGAACTGGGACACTTGTGTGATCCACTCCCATGTCAGAGCTTGAGAAGTCCCATTGTTTACTGACAAGGAACTCTTCACCGTGTCCCATAGTCTGCTGCCATATGTAGAGTCATTGAAACTGTCTTACCCCAAATAGGTCCCTCTCACTCAAGAACAGCTAACACATTTGTTCTTTTCCTTTGGTAGATTGTATGCTCTTTGGAAGTGGGAACTGTGTCTCCTATAATTTACCTCAAAAGGTCTTTGGATGTGTAGATGGAGGTTATTAGCTATTTGCTATTACCACAAAGGACAGAACAAGGAGAAATAGCTCCAAGGGAAAGCAGATAATCAGATAAGGTGGTCAGATATTAGAGTCATTTATTGAGGGAGCTTATTGAATCTTCTTCCTTAAAAATATTTCAAATAGAGTAGAAAACTGTATTCTCAAGATGGTTTGGAAGCACTTCTGCCTGGTATAAATGCCTACATTTTGAAATAAATTATTTTCTATAATTTGGAATAATTCAATTGTGCTATTTACTCCATCATTAGTAAAGAGCTCATAATGCTAGTTAGACTGTTACTGCACTTGTCTGAGCCTGGTCCTCCATTCTTTACCATGAGTCACAGGCATTATCCCATTTTTACTTATTCAGTTGTTCAGTTAATATATAAGAGAGGCTTACTATACACCAGGCACTCGGTTTTGACTGCAGATACGTCAAGAGACATAGATCATTCTCAATGGTGATATTGGTGACTAGTGGACCCTGGTGACCTAAATGTTCCCTCAAACCTTCCAGGGCTTAATGAGCCAGTCTCTGAAGTCCAAGCAAAGGGGGACCATATACTTTCTAAACTGGGTGAATATCAAATTCCCTGTAGTCCTATCCTTTGGTGGCCTTTGGGAGTTGGAGGCTAAGAAGTGGTGTTGCTATATTTTATCTATCAGGAAATATAACTCTCAAGTGCTAGTTTTATACTCATCTGAGTGCCCAGATCCTCCTTTCTGGTGGGAATTGTCTGGGTAGAGTCTGATCTTCAAAAGTCACAATAAAATACATGCTTTATTGTTGCCTTTATCTTAGCAGGAAGGAAAAAGTGGAGCAGTGAAACACACTTGGAGGCATGTGGGGCTTGGGCTTTATGCACATTCTCAGAGATAAATGTTGGCTTTCCTGTCCCACTTCCCTGATTTAACGTATCTTCACCTGAAAGGGAAGAAGTGATCAACATTGTCCCTGAGGAGCCTAAGAGATTTATAACTCTATCCTTTTATGATTGCTTTCATTTTTTAATACCTGCTATATGCCAGAAACGAACCGGATGCTTCTTAAGTCTACCTTTAATCTTCACACCTACCGTAGAAAATCCTACATTTATCCTGCTGATGAGGAACTGAGATGAGGAGAATCAAAGCGTGTTAGACTGGGCTATCTGCTAACACAAACCCCCAGATTTAAGCATCTTGACAAAACAGGAGATTATTTCTTATTCAAGCAATAGCCCAACCAGGTGTTCTGGTCAGGCAAGCTCTCAGGCAACTTGGGGATGCAGGATGGAAGGATGTTGGAGACCTCTCCAGCTGTGAATGGGGAAAACTGTGAATCATGTAGTATACTTCACCTTTATCCATGTTCCATTGCCCAGAACACAGTCACACAATAGTTCCTAACTACAAAGAAAGGAGGGAGATATAGAATAGTTGTGAGAAAACAAACAAACAAACAAACAAACAAAAACAGTTTGATGAGCAATTAGTCTCTACCACAATAAATCCCTACCCAAGTTATGTAATTCATATATAGTGAATCTAGGATCCAAACCTTCTGACCTGGGACTTAATTATGTCTGTGGGCCTATGAGCTTCTATAGCAGAATACCTTAGAGTACCTTGCCAAAGAAAAGTAGTGCTTCAGAAAAAAAAATGGGCAATCCTTTTTTATTAGGATCTACGAAATATACTGAAGTCAAGGATGGCTCTATCAATCCATCTACAAATTAGCAATGAAGAACTTCTTAGAGACTAAAGAAGGAAATGGAAGCTTGAAGCATCGCTATTCCTTTGCCAGGTGCAATAATTCCACTTTGAGTCAGTTTTTGACATTCAAAGATCACTGAATTGTTACTGGGTAGAAAAACCTAAAGGCCAGGGGATCCAGACTATGTGTTTTATTGAAAGAACTGTGCTTTTTTCTCAAAGATCTGTGGCCTTCAGCCATATTACAATACTTTTATAAATCCCTTAAGTGCCCAGAAAGACCTGAGGATGCCCCTGAAGAAACACAACTCTAGCTAGGACAAGACCCCAGCCCAGGAAGCAGTTAGCCCACCAACAAGGAGAAGCTCTGTCCATCATGGCAGTGGACCAAACGCTGTGAGCCACAGAACAGAGACGGCAAAAAGGAAATATGATTAGAGTGATTTTAATGGCGAATTCGGAAAAGAATTTTCATCCAGAAACATTGAGAAAGACTTACTGAGGTTTCAAGGGACTAATAATTGGCTCCTTTGGGTCTATCATGCTTTACTTAATTTTTTTCTTTCTATATAAATTTCACGTTATTTCTGGCATGTTTCTAAGTGGGTATCAGGCCAATAGATTGTCTGAAGGCAAGAATTTGCCAGGTTTGGGAAGAAGTATGAACCAAAAGAAGTAAATCATACCCATAAAATAACTGGGGCCCTAGGTGACATGGGCCTCATGGAGCCAAGTGTTTTAGTAATACAAATAATCATAGTAGCATCTTAAGCCACTTTATGAGAGTTATTTTTGGAAAGTATATAGTCTGAGAGTGTTAAGACCTTTGAAATCTCTCCTTATTTTATGTTCACAAATTCCAACTTGACTCTTAAGGCAATGCAATGCATATTATCTAAAAGGAAAACTCTAAATTGGCATTTTTATGGTATCTTTATTTTCCTTCTTCCATATGTCTATATTTATATGGAAAATGTCCCTGTATTTCTCCACGTTTTCGCTACACCTTGCTCCAAGCTAAATTTCTTTGAGGACCAGAATGACATCTTACTACCTATTTCCTGGTAGTTGTATTGCCCTTAGAATTCATTACACAGATGGAGGCAACCCATGATAACCCCACCTACACAGAGTATATGGCTGTCTTCCCAGCCAGGAGTGCCCAAACTTTTCCCCAAAATGGTTCTGTTTGTCTTTAATTAAAACTTAAAGTATGAGCTTCTTGGCTCTGGTGAGGACTCTCAAATGAGACGCTGCCTCACACAGATTTGTTTCACTGCAATCTGCCTCACAGCAGGCGCCTTAGATGGCTGCCATCGGATTCTAGGACAAGAGAAAGCTTGCAAGCTCACAGAGCCCCGGAGAAAGGTGGTTAATGGCCAGAAGTACCTGCAGCTCCTTTCAGTTCTTTAACTAAAGCTAGCTTGGGGCTCATTACCGGAGAAAGACTAATTTTACAGCTGTGAGCAGGGAGGGCAGAGATGCTGAGCTGACTGCAGGCCAGGTGGACCCAAGGACCCTCACCCACTAGCTTTGTCTCTCCCACATCTCAAAGCTCAGCCACGACTCGTGAATGAGGCCCCTCTTTGTCTTTACCTTTACTCAGTCTTTATTTCCAAAGTAGAACTTCATTTTGATCTAAGACTCCCACAGGGTCTTTAACAACATTAAAAAGCCAACTAGCCTATCAAGTAACAATTTATTCTTTCTACACTCTACCAAAAGTGGTTACAGGTAGAAGAAGAGTAAAAGAAATTGTTTCTACCCACCGAGAACTTCCAAGCTAATTGTTAAAGTGAGACCTTCATAAGTATAACATTATATACATATATAACATTTTGAAATACGTGGGTGAAATTATATGGGGCAGATTGTAAAAGTGTAAGCTGTTGTATAATACATACAAGAGACTAAGAACAAGAGCAGTGCAAGAAAGGAAAGGTGCTCAAATGATCCTATTACTATTTCATTCTTTTCCAGATTATCTAACAAGAGTTGCCTTGATTAAAATATTTGAAATATATGCAAAAAGTGGAAACTTACATTTAAATGTATTCTGAGTTCTTTCACTATTTAATCCATTATCAGTAGCCCCCAATTTATTAGCAGAAGAGCCTGAGACTCTTGGATATTACATAATTTACAATTCCATGCCTACCTAATATTGCTTATAGACAGAATAAATATCTTATTATTTTTCAAACATTTGGTGAAACTAATATATTAAACGCATTGCCAACCGATTAAGGAGAGCTGTTGAATCCATAGTATCTCTTGGTCATTTTATGTTTTTTTTTTTTTTTTTCAGTCAATGAAATTAATTTTATAACTTCTATACATAAAATGTTAAATTTTATCCAAATTCTATTGGACATTTATTGAATCATTTTCTTAAAACTTTACCTCTTCAAGTACAGAATTATATTCTGAATTTTTAGCTTTTAAGTTACAGGTGGTTAGCGCCTTGCTGAGAAATATTTTCTTTGTTCAGCTAGCTGGCTAATTAGGTGACCACATGAAGTAATTTTGAGAGGAAAAAAAATTTACTTGTTCATGAGAACCTTTGTTCTCACTGGTGAGGTTTCTTCATGTCTCAGAAGGATACCATCATTAATTGTGACTTCAGTGTTTTTCAGGTTTATAAATGGTTTTCAGCTTATTAGAAATTATTAAGAAGTGACCTTATAATAACAGCTACCATGTATAGATCATCTATTATATACAGTATTATGTAACATATTATCTAATTTAAACTTTTGCAATTCTGTGATATAATTACATTTATGTACTACGGATAAGACTGAGAATTAATTAACCAGGGTTAATTCTGGCCAAGGCAGAACCTGAATACAGATGTAAGTGACTCCAGAAACCACATATTTTTTCACTGTAAGAAAATGTAGTTTTAAGACCAGGCCTGCAATCTAAATCCAGTATGTCTCTGACATTCATAGTGTTAGAAAGTGTGTACATTTATGCCAAAGAAAATTTATTATTGTATTCAGGGACTATATCTTCCTAGTCAGTGCTTTGTTTCCTCCATTTGTCCTTTCATTCATTCCTTCATTCCATGTTCACTTATAGATCACTCCATGTGCCAGGCAGGGACATACAAAGATGAGCAGCTGGCAGTTCCCGCCCTCCAGCTCATGTGGCTGGAAAACAAATACAAGTCAGTGAGAGACAATTCTAACACAAGTACGATAGTAGCTAAGTTGAGGTAAACTCAGGGTACTGTAGAAATATAAGAAAAGAGAACCTAACCTAACCTGGAAAAGGGGTGGCTGTTAGTCATTAAGAAATGAGTGAGCCACCTTGGTCGGTGTGCCCCAGTTGGCTGGAGTATTGTCTGGTAGATGGAGAGTTGCAGGTTTGATTCCTGGTCCGGGCATGTACAGGGGGCAACTGATTGATGTTTCTTTCACATCAGTGTTTCTCTTTCTCCCTTCTTCTCTTCCTTCCTCTCTCTCTCTCTCTCTAATAGGGATAAAAAAAACAAAAATAAGAAATGAGTGGGTCCACACAATTTTACCCTTTAGACTAGTTCTGGGATTGGTTGAGGAAGTTAGAACATCAAAGTGAGTTTTTTCATTGAAAAGAAAAAGAAATATTCTGCATTTAATTTTCACTTTTACCACCATGAAAGCAGTCTTGAATTAAAGCATAAGAATGCAACTTTTGGGGGGCTTGAGCCTGGAGTGTGCACTGTGGTCACTGGGGGCTCATGTCCAGTGTACAGTCACAGCCAGCACTCTGTCCACGCTCCTGCATCTCCCCCTGAGCTGGGCAAAACCCTGAACTGGTTTCCCTGTCACCTGTCATTTTTGTTTCTAGTGTATTTTCTACCCAGAAGAGTCATCTCTCTAAAAAAAAACATTTGATTGTGTTGCTCCTTGATTGTGTTGCTCCTGTGTTTAACAAGCTTATTATTACTCAGAAGTCCAAAATTCTTATTAAAATGGTTCATAAAGCCCTTCACCACCTGACCCCCCCCCCCCCCATGTCAGCTCCAGTTTGATGGCCCAACACATGCCCCATGCTCTGGCCCCTTGTTCCTCCTCGGTCAAAACTTCCCTCCACTCTATCTGACCAACACTCTCTCTTCAAGTCTTCTGATTCCTCTAGAGCCAAGATGGTCACATTTTCTTTATGTCACCATGGGGCCTGGTTCCATCCTTACCGTAAAACGTATATCTCTTTGTTGCTACCACTTGACTCCAGACTGTCTTCATTGCTAGACTGTGAGTTCCTCCCAGGCAGAAAATAAATAATGCCCATGTTCCACAGTGGTATCCCTAAGTGTCTAGTACAGAAGCAGGCTGACAGACAATAGCTTATAAAGGTCTGTCATTTATTCATAATAGCCAATATTTACGTAGCAATATCTGTGAAAACTTCTGTTTTGCATGCATTATTTCTGTTTTTCCTTATAACCTATCTCTTTTTTAGGTACTACAAATATTCCTAATTAAAGATACCAGGAAATTGAAGCTTGGATTTGTTAAATAATTTGCCCCAAGTTAAATGGAAGGAAAGTGGCAGATCTAAATTGGTCTCCTAACCACTGTAGTGTATTGTTGGATGAATGAATGCATCCATGCATGCATGAATGAATGAAGAAATGGCTGCTTGTTGCTGTTGATTAAATCTTTGGTTATACTAGAAATTGTGATAAGCCTACTCCAGTGTTTTTTATTATATTTTATTTTAAGTCTCCTCTCATAATAAACTTCTAAAATAATTTAACTAGGGCTTTACAATATGTTTGTTTCTGGGGAATTAGCAATCAGTTTGGGATTTGTTGTTCTAAGTAGGTAATGACTTGCACCTTGGAAATTAAAAATATATTCAATAAAGTTGTCTGAACAAGCATTAGCAAGCTCATTACATACAGGTAATGGACAAGATATTTAAAGAAAGAAACAACATAAAGAATACAATTTAGAGAACGACTAGCTATACACAAAATGTTTAATAATCATAGGTTTTTAAAGGAAGGCGTGCTCTCAGTGTTCAGAAAAGGCTACCATGAGCTGCAAGCTGGGAATCAGGAGGCAGAATCCTTGTAGTCTTCTTGTTGTGTGATTTTGGTCAGATTTTCTACTTTCTCCGGGCTCCTGTTTCCTCAAAGCATAAACTCAATAATGTGCAACAGGTCTTTATTGATTGGCAATCAGGCGGAAGAAATTGGCTCAGATGGTCTTCCAGCCAGTTCATATACCTTACAACCAATGACTCCAGACTTCCCACTTCACTTCTCGGATGCAGTCCCGGGAGTCGGCTGCTTTGCCAAGGTTACATGACTAATTAATAGCAGAAAGGAGTTCGTTATTACAAACATGACTAATTAATAGCAGAAAGGAGTTCGTTGTTACAAACATGACTAATTAATAGCAGAAAACAGTTCATTATTACAAGCTGTCATTTTAAACCACTCATGTACTCTGAGCTCCCCCCACCACACACACACACACATTAAGGAATATAGATTGTGGAAATTCATCACTTATCCTCAGCAACATCCAAAATAATCTCTGCATAATTTAACAAATGTGGAGTATTTGGCAAATTTTCAATAAAGAACCCCAGGAAATGAGAAAATGATGTCATAATATTACCCAGGAAAACAAATGAAAATTCCTTTTTTTTTTCTTTTCGAGAGGAAAATAAGCCAGAATAACCCAAGCTGAATTCCAGTCCTGCTTCAAACTAGCTACATGGCCTTGTGCTCTGAGAGTGTCAATTTCCTCCTGTCTAAAATGGGACAAGGTGTTTTGACTCCCAAACAAGACACTGCAATTGGAAGTCTTCTGTAAACATCTAAAACACTACAAAAATATTGGCCATGATTAGTTGATGGTGCTATGCTCAGATAGGTTATTACACTTCTGCATCATCTTCTAAGACAGAGAAACTTCACTTAACAGCAGAAGAATTTCATCTTGGCAAAAGCATCACCTTTCTGATAATCAGAACTATTAGATGTTGGCAGGGGAGACAATAAAGGTTCGTTAAAGCAGTATTTTCTCAAAGAAATTTAAGAAGACAAAATATATAGTATCATTTGCTCCTCAGAGCAGGGAGGAGAAATAGAAGATCTTTGACAAGGAATATCCAATAGTGACAAAGTGCATTTGTGTGACTCTAAGACTGTTTTGTCCATTTCTTTTGCATGAATTATGAAAGAGAAAGAAAGCCTGGTAATAATGAGGATTCTTTGTATAGAATATGGTCATCAAATGCATTTTTTTTTTAAAGACTTTCCATGTGGTCAGGAAAATAGTTTGATCTTTTTTGCACTACTGTGTTCTCTGCGTGAAGACAAAGACCCTCAAAGCAGTTAACGGGAAAAGGAAACAATCCTGACAGCGCATTTAGAAGTTCAGAAACAGTGTTTTTTAACTGTATCACCTTTAATTTCTCTAAAGAGCAATTTGGGGAATGGCAAGTTGGCATTTGCAGGAGGTTAAAAGAAAAAGAAAATTGTTATCCTGCTGTAATTTGTGCTTGTGTCTGTTTTATGTTTCCAAATAACAGCCTGTGGGTTAATTCATATAATTGTGAACTGTATTTATGAGGTTAACACAGGTATGTTTCTTTATTTAAAAAGTATACGAGGAACCCAAGACATAGGTAGCATTTTGGGGGACAAACTCCAATCTTTCAACACTTTAGATTAGTCCATTATGTATAAAGTATTTTACTAAGCCATATACAGTATGTGTATTTTGTGTATGTTAATGGCATTAAGAGCAGGGAGTTTTGTTTAGTCAAATTTTTATACTGAAAGAGGCCTTGAGACCACCTCACATTATGGATTGTCATTTGCCAGAGAACAACTGGAGTCTGCCTGTTTATTCTCAGGAGAGATTATTCATCTTTGAGTGCTCAGTAGCAGCAAGCATTGGCACCTGGAAGATAGTCAATAAATTTCTCTTGAATTGAAATGAATAAAATTCACTTGATTGGTTACACACATGGAAATTCAGCTATGTCTCTTAAACAGTGTGCCTCATTTTTCGTAATGAAGGAGCTTGAGCAGGCTTTCTGGTTCAGAGCAAATTCTTTGCCTAGCTGGACCGTCTATCTACTCACCGCTGACTGCTTGACCTTAGTAAGCTATCTCACCCTTGGTTTTCTCACTAGTAGAATAGAAATTGTTAGAGTACTTACCTGACTGAGTTTTTTGGTGAGGATTAAATGAGATAATCCATGCAAAACTCTTCTACGAGAAATGCCTCTTTTACAGTAGTTACGTTCTGGGCAGGTAATATTTCCTAGATATAGAGCAAGAGAAAAAGACCCTGGAAGCTATTCTTAAGGAATACAGTTAGGGAATTTGATCAATTTTCTGTTTCTATTGTTGTTGTTATTGTTATTTTTTCCCTCAAGTTGAAGAATTCTGATTTTTAAAAATTTATAGGTGAAGTAAGAATTAGTGGCTGGCTTTAATCCCATTGTGAGGTGCTAGAAGACTCAAGCATCCAGAATATGATAGAACTAAGTCAAGACTCTAGAAACCTCTGTCTTAATCATAGTTAGAAACCTATCCAGTTCACTCAGATCCCTCTAGGCTTGCTCGTGTCTCAGATGCTATGACTTATACTGGGTCATTTGGAAGTCCTTCAAGAGGTAATTTCTGCTTGGCACACATATCAGTTATTTGAATGTTTTACCCTTCATCATTCAACCCATATGATTCAGAATAATAACTAAAAATAATCCTTTACTAACAATGTCTCTTAGCTTTGGGAATCAATTTCTTCAGAAGCAGAGATTTTTAGGAGACGAAGGATAATTGAACCCAAGAATAGACTGCCATGGGAATCACTCTGTTCCTGGAGAACATAAAGAACAGACCATCTGCTGGATGGGCTAGACTCAGCCCTGTCTGGGCTGGGTGGTCTCCGGGGCTCCCTTTCAGCTCTAGGCATCTATGATTATTTTGTGGAGGCAGAATAAATGCCACAGGTTTTTCTTTTTAGTACTGCAAATCTGTTCCTTTCTTTAAAAAATCTTTATTGGGTTTATTAAATTACAAAGTTAACAAATCTTATTTCAAAGAGAATTCAAAGTAAAATGTGAAAATATGCCCCCTACTTCAATTCCATTCCACAGAATGAAGGTTTGCAATATGGATGGTATCTGTCTGGGTTTTTTCTAAATGTATGTATTGATGTATTTTACATGATATACATTTAGAAAAAGCCTAGACAGATACCATCCATATTGCAAATCTTTATTCTGTGGAATGGAATTGAAGTAGGGGGCATATTTTCATATATATATATATATATATATGTATATTTTATTTTATATATATATAAATATATATTTATATATATATATATAAATATTTATATATATATGTATATATGTATGTATTTGCACATACACATATAATATGTATAATATAACATAATATAATATATATGAAACTGTAAATGTAGAATAGACATATCTTTAAATTTACATAAGTAGATATATCACTACTAATTTAACAGTGGGAGTTCTTCAAAACTTTCCTCTAAAATACCTCCTCTGTCCTAACCTATATGCTTCTCTTTTTTCTTTTTTTACAGTATATTTTATTGATTTTACTGTTACAGTTGTCCCAATTTCTTAGCCCTTTGCTCCTCTCCACCTAGTACCTCCCTTCATATCAGTAATCCTCTCCTCCTATGTTCAGGTCCATGAGTTGTGCATATAAATCATTTGGCTTCACCCCTTCCTATATTATTCTTAACTCTCCCTTATTTTGCACCTACCATTATGCTTCTTAATCTCTGCACCATTTCCCCATTTCTCCCCCTTCCTCCTCCCAGCTGATAACCCTCTAAATGGTCCCTATACCTACAATTCTGGTCCTATTCTGGTGTTTGCTTAGTTTGTTTTAGTTTTAGTTTTTTAGGTTCTATTGTGAGTTTATTGTCATTTTACTGTTCCTAGTTTTGATCTTCTTTTTCTTAAATAAGTCCCCTACCTTTTCATATAATAAGTACTTGCTGATGATGAATTCTTTTAGCTTTACTTTGTCTGGGAAGAACTTTATCTGACCTTCCATTGTAAATGATAGCTTTGTTGGCTAGAGTAATTTTGGTTGTAGCTCCTTGTTTCTTATCAATTTGCATACTTCTTGCTAGTCCCTTCTTACCTGTAAAGTTTCTTTTGAGAAATCAGCTGAGAGTCTTATAGAAACCCCTTTGTAGGTAACTCTTATTTTCTCTTGCTGCTTTTAAGATTCTCTTTTTACCTTTAACTGTTAGCATTTTAATTAATATGTGTCTTGGTGTGGTCCTCTTTGGGTCTAGCTTGTTTGGGACTCTGTGCTTCCTGGACTTGTATGTTTATTTCCTTCACTGAATTTGGGAAATTTTTCTTCATTATTTTTTCACATAAGTTTTAAATTTCTTGCTCTTCCTCTTCTCCTTCTGGTACTTCTATAATTTAGCTATTGACACATTTAAAGTTGTCCTAGAGGTTCCTAAGCCTCTTCCTGTTTTTTTGTTTGTTTGTTTGTTTGTTTGTTTCAGTTCTTGTTTCTTCATTCTTTACTCGTTGACTGTTTATGTATTCCTGTGTTTCAAGTCATTGATTTGAACACTGGTTTCCTTCCCTTCACCCTTGGTTTAGTATGGATTTCACTTTATTTCAATTAGTATCTCCTTCTCTTCTTCCCTTATGTGTTTGCCATACTCAAGCATATCTGTCAAGTCTGTGGGCATCTTTATCACCAGTATTTTGAACTCTGCATCTGTTAGGTTGGCTGTCTCCTCATTGCTTAGTTTTCCTACTGGAACTTTGATCTGCTTTCTCTTTTGGGCCATACTGCTCTGCCTCCTCCACTTCACAAGCTCCTGTGTTTGCCTCTGTTTCTTAGGTAGAACTGTGGCACATGTAATGTTGTAAGGGGCAGAACTTAGGGTATTCATTAGTACTTGGTAATCCATTTCACCATGTTGTGCTGCTTAATGTGGGGGATGGGTTTGAGAGGGAACAGTGCCACTTTCTCAGCACTCACCCCCTTTCCAGGCACTTCTCCCTCTTCCAATATGGGACTGGTGCCTCTCTAGCTGTTGCCCTGGCTGTGGCTCCCAGAGTGGGTGGGTCTGAGCATGTTCTAGGATGGCGGACACCCTCTATACACACAGAGTCTGCTGAGAGACTTTCTCACCCCAACCAGTTTTCCCCATCAGAAGCAATTAGCCTTTATTTTCCCCTTTGGTGCTAGGTCTGGAGCTGCATGGTATGGTCTTGTGCTAGAAGCACTCCCTAGGGATTTTATAATGTGTAACTGTGCTTTCTGGGGCCAGCCACTGTTGCCACTGCTGCTGCTACCATGCTAAGTTGTCTCTCCCCCAGCTCTGCTCCCGCTACCTGTTTATCCGGATGAGTATTTCTTTATATTTTTATATTTTTATTGGACTTCTATGTAGCTCAATTGTGGAACTTCTAGTTGCCTTTTAAGGTAATTGTATTCTTCTTGAGTTGTGGAGGGAGACACAGTGTGTCTACCTGTACCTCCATCTTGGCCGGAAGCCCTTGCTCTTATTCCCATTTTATTCAACCTCCATATTCTGTACCACTAAATCCCAAAGAATTTTTCAAAAACAGAGATCTCAGTGGAGGGTGGGGGTGGGGAAGATGCAGAGATGCCATGACCAAAAACTTCCTCATTAGGTATATATAATACCATACATACAGTATGTTATGTTTGTAAATTTTATGTATCCTAATTTATATAGGATCTAGTCCTAGAAATGGAGTCACTGTGTCCAAGGATATGCCTTAATTTTAATGCAATTTCCTTCAAAGGAACAAAAAACTCCTGTAATATATTTTGCTACAAACTTCCCCTGCATACATCACACAGCACCTTGTTAGTCCCACAAGGGTTTTACATGTGGGTGTAGCCCTTTATTAAACACAAAATTCATGGCTTAGTTCAGAAAAGAGAAAGCCTGACAGTAAGGAGCAGAGGAGCCTAGGTAAGCTGTAAATAAAGTTCATTTCAGCAGAGCATAGAACCACAGAACTAAAGAGCATGAACCTGAGAGTAACTTCTTAATTCTACTTATTGCTTACTTAACTTCTCTGTGCCAACTCCCCACTTTTACCCTTTGGTTAAAACATTTTCCCCCACAAAGCCTCTTTTATTATTAATCTATCTCTTCTCCTCCACCCATTCCAATACCCATAGACATGTTCCATTCTTGGGCTCTCACAACATGCTGTGCCTTCTCTATCATAGCAATTACCACTTTATATCTTATATCTTTGTTTTAATTAGTTTTTCATCTCTATACTAACTTAAAATTCTTCAAGAGCATCTTTGATCTCTATATCTTCAGCAGCAAGCACAGCCTGGTATATAGTAAGTATGCAATATACAAGTAGATCAAAGAGATAAATAAAAGATTAATGATTTATTATGGTAACATTATCTGAGCATCAAATAAGTGTCCTTCCCATAGTCCCCAAACCTGATAAAATACTGATGTATTACACTTCAATTTTTTTCTAATATCAAGCAAACAACGACCTTCTGTTAAACTTGTTCAAAATTATTAAAAAGGAGAAAAATGATTAGAGACTATGTCTTAGTTTGTTGGGGCTGCTTTAATAAATTACACAAACTGGGTAGCATATGAACAAGAGAAAATTATTTCTTACAGTTATTTTTTAAAATATTTATTTGTTTTTAGGGAGGGGGGAAGGAGAAGAGAGAAAGAGTGGGAGAGAAACGAAACATCAATGTGAGGGAGAAACATTGATTGGTTGCCTCTCATATGCCCCAACCAAGAACGAAACCCTCAACCTAGGCATGTACCCTGACTGGATATTGAACCAGAAACGTTTTACCTCATGGATCAATGCCTAACCAACTGAGCCACACCAATCAGGGCTATTTCTTACAGTTCTGGAGGCTGGAATTCTGAGATATGCACCATATCTCACCCATCATGGTTGGGTGAGTGCCCTCTTTTGCTCACAGACTCCTTGTATCCTCCTCCCTTTTGGGAGAGCTCTGTGGGATCTCTTTCATAAGAGCACCCATCCCATTCATGAGGGCTCCACCCTCATGATCTAATAAACCTCAAACACCCCACCTTCTGAACATCATATCAGGTATTAGGATTCCAAAATGTGAATATTGGGGAGGACACATGCATTCAGACCACAGCAGATCACCATAGGGAATAGCATGGCCACCAGAAATCTGCAAACTTATTAAAATATCTATCATGTTATTTTTTCTTTCTCTTTCCACTCACTAGAGCTCTTTATATCAGAGCAAATCTGACCTTCTTCCCTATGAATTCAGTGGATGGATAATTTTCTTGCTGAGTAGGTTTGCTATTTTGAAAGACAACTGTGTTTGGTTGTTAAGAAGTATGTTATTTTCTCCAGAGTCAGAAATGTACCACCGGCATTGGGACTCAGGGCACTGCCATTACCATGCCAGTATGGTGACTGGATAGAGGCCGGTATTGGTCCTCTTCCAGGATATCCTGAACTTTCACCCAGGAGTTCCTTAAAAACCAATTGAACAGCATTGAATAGAGCTCTAATGTTTGCATTTTGTTTTTCGTATTGCTAATGCTCAAAATCCATTTCATTTAAATAATATTTTCAGCATCACAGTGACATCTGTAGCAACATACATTTATTTTTCTTATTGTTAAAGTTACTCTTTTTTTTCCCTTTCTCTCTTCAACTTCATCTCACCCCTGCACTAATAATTCCTTTCTCTTTTCCTAAGTTGGACACCTTTCTAAGTTTTACCTGACACTTACTAGGATATGAAGACAAAAACACAGGAGAAAGAAATTTTTATCAGTGAAACAAACTAGAAATACATTAAAAAGAAAATGTTCCTCCAACTTGAAAAGCCTAGTTCAGCACATGAATTACCCCGAGGCACTCTCAGTTAGGCCCGGAAAATATGTCAATTGTCCTTGCAACCTCTTATCTGGGTGTGCAGTTTGCTGCACCTAGCATTTGAATTATATGCAGTAATGACTAGCTCAATACCTCAGGCTTTTCAAGAGTCTGAACTGAAACCTCCTTCCATGCCCACTCTTCCGCTTAAGCACCCAGTCCCTCCTATGTATAGAGCAGAACGGAGCCACATCATCCTGAATGGTTCTCAGAAATGGAAGTCATTGCTTCAGTCCCAATGCTCTGTGTACGAGTTTCTCTTGCTCTGTGGTGCCGAAGCAAAAACCTCACGCTTAATACAATGTACAGAAAAAGGCTCTATGAAGTTAATTTCCCTTTATATCAAATATTCATTTAAGTGCCCTGAATAGGAAGCAATTGCTCCTGCTCACTGCAGCCTTATTTTTGAGTAGTTGGGAAATAGGAACATCAGCTCTAAAGAAGACAGAATTTTTATGTGACTGATGATAGCTTGTATTTTCCCCCCAGTTTCAATATTTTATCTCAACTGTTGATTGATTTTTAGCAAAAAGCTAATTAAAATCAAGATTGTAATTGCTCTTCTCTTCCTTACATTCCTCCCACTCTATCATTTCTCTCCCCAAATTGCTTGATCTTTGTGGTGTTTGGCCACCTCTTCTTAAAATTAGAATGAGGATAAAATCATTAAAAAAATAAGGAGTTCCACACATATATCCATCAGGATCTCATCAGGAGACAGAAACCACACCGGTTGCTCCAACAGTAAGAATATAATATTAAGAATTGTTAATGAAGTGTTGAAGAATTAAATATGACAAAAATGGAATAATAAGGTGTCTTGAAGGGTGGCAATTGCAGGGAATAACTACCACTTTCTTGAGTTGGAGGCCTAAAAGGGAGAGGTTGAATAATTAAAACTTAGAAGCTTAACCCTGGCTGGATGGCTCAGTTGGTTGGAACATCATCCCATATGCTGGGAAGACTGCAGATTTGACTCTAAGTCCGGGCGCATACCTGGGTTGTGGGTCCAGGTTCTAGTCAAGGCACATACAGGTGGCAACCGATCGATGTTTCTCTTTCATGTCGAAGTTTGTCTCTCTTTCTCTTTCTTTCAAATCAATAAACGTATCTGTAGGTGAGGATAAATAAAGTAAAACATAATCTTAGAGGAGCAGCCCCATGTAGGACACAAACCTGCTTTATGGGGTGCTGCTTAGCTGGGGGGAGAGATTCCAAGCTTTCAGGTGGGGCTTGGTCCTCTGAGCCAGCTGCGCGGCTGACTGGTGTCGGCACCCCTAAGGAGCTTAATAAGACCCACTTGGGAGGGTTGGAAACACTGTTATAATCAATAGCTTCTGCTAGATGTGCAGAAAGAAACAGGAAGGAGCAAGTTCCCTCTTTCTTCTACCTGATGGTCCCTGTCTACACTCTCTACTGTAAACCACGCTAGGCTCCCTGCTGGCAAGAGAAATGTGGCTTTCAGGGTTTCAGCCCCAGTATCACCAAAGCAAAGGAGGGAGGGTTGAATTTCAAGTTGAGGGACAACAGATTAATGACTGCCATCATATTCTGGCATTACTGTATGCAATTCATATTCTTTCTTTACTGCTTGCTTATTCTTACAAAAACCCATACACTTTTCAGTGGAGATACTTCACTGTTTACATTCACCACTTTTGCATTTTGCTTTCTTTCCAAATCTTTGTAAACTGATTTGCTGTTGCCATAAAGTGTGCATTATTCTTCTGGGTATACTGTAGAAAAGAAAAGAAACAAGTTAGGATGTCTGCATTACTTAGCGGAGTGGTCAAATGAGCAATTAGCTTGTAGAAATCTAGCCTTATGTTGATGATAAACTTTGTGACTCTCAGCTATTAAGACTGTGGAACCAGTTTAAGCCTTTGAAATTGCAGTGCTGCTATTTGCAGCTACCTTTAGGGTATTCTCACTTTTTAGTCTTTGTACATGCTTGAAAAAATTATTACTAGCTCTAGTTAGTCTCACATTTCAAAAGTCACTTGGTAATTTTCTTATTTAACCCTAGCAATTCATTAAAAATGCTACTTTGTGCAAAGCTAGTTATTTTATATTGGAAGGACCATCAGAGTATTTAATCTACATTACTGCCTGGAGTGATAGCTTTTGATTGATGGGCTTTTTTGTGTATTCTCATCCTATAAATGACATTTTTTGAGAAGTAATCAGTTGGTGTATTTCTGCCATATGACCTTTGATGGCAAAGTATAGCTTCAATGCTATGAATTGAAGTATCCATGGTTTAAATAAAAAGAAAGGCAGTAATTTCCATTCATCATAACATACTTGTTTAGACTCAGATTCAAGGATTCCTTAAACTTCACTCTTCTCTGTTTCTGCAGAGCAGTCTCTTGCCTTTATCTGGTAGGCCAGGAAATTTGTCAGTAATTGTAGCATTTCATCTGTATATAAATAGAAACTGAGTAGCTCTAAAAAGCTTTATAGTGCTTCCTTTGTTTTGGAATAGTAGCCACATCTTATATTGCTGTGATGAATGTCTGAAGTAATAATGAAAGAATATGACAATGTTCCTAGAACACATTTCTCTCTCTCTCCAGCCTCACTTAGATGTCTTCATCATGGATACCTTATATTACCTTCCAGAGACTCCTCAGAATGATGCATCACAAAAATGTATTATCATATCTGAAATCCTAGCACATTGTCCCGGAATCTGGTAATAGAAATTCTAAACTCACTACATTTAGTATTGTTGGGTGAGACATTTTATTAACACCTTTTGAGAAGCTAGGGCAAGAGTAAGTTCTGCACATACCTTCCTTCAGCAGAGATATAAGGGCACTGGTTGATTGTAGTCCCCAGACAAAAATCCTTGAGACACTTAATCCCAGAACACATAATGGTTACTGATTAAAACATTATCTTTTGAGGTGTCCAAATCTATGAGCCATTCTCTCTTTCCTGAGAACTCATTCACCACCAACACCACCAAGTACCTACTCGTGGGGTCCTGAAAGCCATATTCACACTAAATTAGATTGGCTGCCAAGAAAGGGCCCAAGGTGGATCATCTGATGAAATCTGAACAAATCCAATTCTTTTTTTTTTTTTTTTTTTTTGGGGGGGGATGATTAGAATTGAACAGGATTAGACTGAAAGGTCAATGGAGCCAAAGAAAAGATGTGAAAACAATGTCCACAAAGGGTTGTTGCTATAGTCCAGAGTGGCCCTGCTTCCCAGCTTTCATTAAGACCTGACTATTCTTCTTTTTCTTGGACAACACAAGAAGACTTAGGGCAGTTACATGGAGATGTGCCACCTACATCTCTCTTCAAGAAAGGTCTTGATGCCTTAACTTCTGAGAAGGCTCTCTTGTCCTTCAGGCTTTCCCTCAGCTACAGTGAACTATTTTACTCAAAACTTACCATTCCTGGGATGGCCCATGTCCATTCTGACCACAGTGGGTCGATAAAGTCTCAGCCATTTAGGCCCACCCACCATGGGGCAATTTAGAAAGACTGGATATATGCCTCCCAGTTCCTTATGAGCTTGACCAAGGCTTTGTCATATCTACATCACACTTCATCTTCTCCCTCTGACCATCCCTAGTTCCATCCCCTTGTTTCCATAGGTTTGGATCACTAATAAATTTTCTCTATGCTAAATCCCCCCTCAGCATCTGCTTCTGGAGAACCCAACCTGAAACACTCAGTAGATGGCCAACAATTTTCTTTGTATTCTTAAAATTAATTGAGTTAGTTTTATTGCTTGCAACTAGGAGTGTTAATTAAGATATTCAATTTTGACACAGTGGGCAACATAGGTTATCAGCAGGAATTTGTAAGAACTCTGAGAATATCCTGACTGCTTGGATGCTGAATGTTTTTAATTTTTCTCCTTAGAATAAGAGATGACTTTTAGGTTTGACTGAATTGGTACAATTCAGTTGGAATTACACTCGCTTTTTAAAATAATCTCTCTCTCTTCGAAGAGCATTTTGAAAAGGAATAATGACTATTATTTATTTTTATAAACCTTTCATACAATACAGTTACTGGAACATTAAAAAAAAAAAAAAAACTAAGTAAAAGCTTTCTGAATAAATGAATGAGATTCCACTACTATTTCGTTTAGTCACACTGTTTTAGCAGAAGTGTATCAACTAAATTGGTTATTAGTGATGACATTTTATATCGGCTAATTTCATGCTTCACATCTCTGTCGCCACTTCTTGCTCCCATTTCTTTCCACTCCTTTCCTTTCCCCTGGCACACATATTCACTGTTCCTTTTTTCTCTTACCTTCCCCTGTCACCCTAGAAACTATGTTTCATGGTGAACACACCCTCCACATCTTCAGTTTTCTTCCTGAATATTCCTTTGCCTCCACTATCCCATGAGGACACCATTGCGCCCTAGAGCTCTCTGCCTCTTATCCTGACTGTCAGAAGCAACTCTGATATGCAGCAGAGGTATTTGTGTTGATTGGTTTCATGGGATCTTTATTCACCACAAGACATGTCATATCATGTTCAGAGTGACCAAGGCGAGAGACTTAAAAAGATTTTAGTTCTTGTAATTCTAGCTTTGCATCCTGCTCTCTGGATGAGTTATAGACATATCAAAAATGAGGGGAGGAATCCATTCCAGTTATCCCAAAATGATTCCAGCAAAGATATGTCAGTCTGGGGAATTTGGAAAGAAAAATAGAAGCAACTCCAGGATCCCAAGTGTGAATAATTTTAATAAAGCTAATTAGACTTTTGAGTTATTGTACAGCACAGAGGAATATAAGCCAGGGTGTACCAGAGAGCACCTTGTTCCTGAAACAGAAGATTCTCACCTGCTCACCTAGAAGCCATTACAGGTGTTAATAATCTTTAGGAAATGCACTGTTGAGTCTATAAGGAATAGGTGGCTATCAAAGATTAGCTGAAAGGATCTCACAAATCTATCTGTAATCTCACAAATCTGTCCGCAGTCTACTGGTCCCTCTTTTGCTAACACCTCCCAACTCTTACATAAGTGCTTCATTATTGAATGACTGGAACCTAGAACATTAAAGGGAAGAGGATTCTAGGAAATGTAGTTTGCAGCTGTTCCACTGCCGTTTGGTGATGAATTAGAAGGAGTTGGCAATGATGCCAAGTTGCCAAGGAATGAGCCACCATATATCCCTTTGGGCATCAGGAAAATTGAATGCACATAGAAACTAAAAAAGGCATCAACTTAGCCGTACTTTACCCAGGACAGAAGTTAGGGTTTTCTTCCTTCCTTTAGCCAGGTTATGGAAGCAGAAATGGATTCGAGACCCCAGAGAATAAAATCCCCTCAAGCAAATATCATATTGCTAGCATTAAGCAATTAATGTAGGCCATAGGAGGCTTGACAAAAAAGCAATTTTTAAAAAAATCTGAAATATTCACATTCTCTTTTTGGAACTTTATACAGCATGTGCTAGTCCTCAATTTTTCTACTATTTCTGAATTACCCTAAAATGTTAATTAAATGAATGCAGCAATCAATCCTGGAAGGTTTTTCCCTTGGAATAGAGTAGAACTTAATTTATTTCTACTTAATTACCTCATTTCAGACTTGCCATGTTTATTAATAATGAATATCTGTTCTTTTTTAAATGGCATTGATCACCAATTTCCACTGCTGCTCAAGAGATTTGACATGACAAATGTCTAGGACTGGAAGTTCAGAGTTATTGTTTAATTTAATATACTTACACCATAATCAATATTTTAAGCAATCCATAGGACAAATGAATCAAACAAGTTAGCAATACAGTACAAGAGCACATTATTTTTAAGCCACACTCAAGGATATGTTTATTGATTTGAGAGAGAGGAAAGGAGAGAGAAGGGGGAGAGAGCAAGAGAGACAGACAGGATGTGAAAGAGAAACATCAGTCAGTTGCCTCCCACATGTGCCCTGGCCAGGAACTCAGCCCTGACTGGTGAACCCACAACCTTCTGGTGCATGGGACAATGCTGTAATCCAGTGAGCCACCTGGCCAGGACAGATTTTTTTAAAACCTTTTCCAGCATGTTTTGCTGAACCCTGAAGTCCAACTTGACTTTCATGAACTTGAAAACAAATGTGTTCACCTTCATGCTGTGATTTTTTCCTCCCATTCTTTCTCTGGGTCCTGTTTCCATGCAATGAATGTCACCAAGACTAATTGACCCATTTTCAGTTTAGGAGAAATCACCACACTTGCTGTTTCTAACCATCTTTTTAACAGTGTTAAATGGTTAGACACAGGTGAGGTGAAAGACATTTACTGCTTACTGCGAGTGAGTGGTATAAACGGTATTGATCTGCCACGAAGGGTTTACAGAAGCAAAACATTTAGCACATTGTTTAAAGTGTAAATACCCACTTGACTTATTTTTATCTATAGCCAAACATTTGTAACAGAATTTTATTTTTTGCTTGGTGTTTTCTCTTCTCTGTTGTTTGTTCGTTTTTTGCCATAAGCAGTACACAGATTTGGTGTATGGTATCATTTAGATTTTATTTTTTAAAGATTAAAGCTGTAGAAAGAAAAAGGAAGCCCTGGTTGGAGGCACAGTGGATAAGGTGCTGGCCTGCAAACCCAAAGGTCATTGGTTCTATTCCCAGTCAGGGCAACATAACCAGGTTGCAAGCCAGGTCTCCAGCCAGGACTGTAGCTGGAGGCTGGTGCAAGGCAATCATACATTGATGTCTCTCTCCCTGTCTGCCTTTCTCCCTTCCCCTCTCTCTAAAAATAACAAAATCTTTTAATAAATAAGAAAGAAAAAGGAAAAGGAAAAAATGGCTAGTGGACAGCATCTAAATTTATAATTAAGCCATAAAAAGTAAAAAAGAGCCAGTTCTTTAAAGCTGATGCCACGAAGCAAGGCCTAGCAAGACCTCCTCTAAAACCTCCTTTTTTTTTTTTTAATTTAGTTTTTATTGTTGTTATATTACAATTGTCCATGGGTCATCCATGCTAGTTCCTTGACTAAACTGTTCCCCTTTCTTGCTTCCTTCTCCCCACCCCCAGGCCCTCCCCTCTGCACACTGAAAGTGTGTTCCTTGTATTCATGTCTCTGGTTCTGTTTTGCTTGTTTGTTTCTTTATTAGTCTCCTGTGTTAAGTGAGAACACGTGGTATTTAATTTTTGCTACCTGGCTTATCTCACTAAGTAGGATACTCTCCAGCTCCATCCATGCTATCACAAATGGTAGGAGTCCTCTCTTTCTCTCAAATTATTACTACCTCCCTCCACCCCATTAAAAAGTAAAAGTATCCTTCTCTAATATGGTTATATGGAAGTCCTCAGGGAAAAAATGGATGCAGGTACTGTTTATTCTCTCTGTTTGAGAAAAGCTTTACTTGATCAAGAGAGAAAGCTGGGGTATGGATCTCTCAGGATATGCAAGTATGAATAAAGGCTAATAGGACAGAAAAGAGGGTCAATTTGGTAGAACTGAGAAAGCATGGCATGAAAGATTTTCCTTGTATTTTGTCAATTCAGTAGCAAGTGTAGTAGAATTCAAAATTTGTATTCCCATGTAGATGAAGCTAAACAACTACAGGCACTAATATTTTATTTTATTTTATTAAAAAATATTTTATTCATTATTTTCAGAGAGAAGGACAGGGAGGGAGGAAACAAAAGGAGAGATGCATCAATGTATGATCACCTTTCACCTGCCTCCAGCTGAGGACCTGGCTGGGGACTTAGCTTGCAACCTGGTTATGTGCCCTGGCTGGGAATTGAACTGGCAACCTTTGGGTTTACAGGCCAGCACCAATTCACTGAGCCACACCAGCCAGGGCTTATAGGTACTAATATTTTAAAAGAAAACTATCATAATAACATCAAATAAATTTGGGAGACTAAGACTACTTTGTTAGTTTAAAAATTTCTTAAGTAAGGCCCTGGCTGGTGGCACAGTGGATAGGGTGCCGGCCTTCGAGCCCAGAGGTCGCTGGTTCGATTCCCCAACCAGGGCACATAACTAGGTTGCAAGCCAGGTCTCCAGCCAGGTCTGTAGCTGGAGGCCGGTGAAAGGCAATCATACATTGATGTTTCTCTCCCTCTCTTCCTTCTTCTCTCTCTGGAAATAATAAAATATTTTAAAAATGTTTCTTAAGTAATATAAAGGGTATTTAATTTGGTTGTAAAACATAAACACACAGCTAAGTATCTCTTTCCGACACCCACTCCTTTTAGTAATTAATTGATGTCAATCATGTTATAGATAACCTTTTAGTTCTGTTTTAAATTTCACATAAATGTTACTATTTTATGTTTCCTTGTAGTTTGATTGTTTTTAAATTTAGAATGCCATGGAAGTTTTTTTTTATGATAGCATAGATATCATTCTTCTAAGGATTTACAGTGTTTCCTAAGGTGTGCCTAACAATTCAAGTTTCCTTTTTGATTAATGTGTAGGCAATTTTCAACATATTTTTACACTTAAAAGCCATTATTCAGTTAGCATTTTGGGACATATATTTCTGTGCTTACATAAGAGTGTTTCTATGTGAGAGATTCTTAAAAATGGAATGTTCGGGTAAAAGTTTCATGTATTTAAAATTTTGGAAGATGGTACCAAATTCTTCCAAGTGGGTTTTAAAATGCTATCCTACCACAAAAGTTATTAGTGTTGTTCCTACCATTCTCACCAACACAAAATAGTATCAATTTTAAAAACTTTTTGCCCACCTGAATCACAAAACAGTTCATTGCTGGTTTAATTCGCATTTCCTAATGAGAGAGATATAACTTTTAATTACTCTTTTGAAATTTTTAATTATGCTTATTAGTCAAAGTTAATATTTAAATATGCCTATCAATCACTTATACATCTTTTACCAAATATTTCCTGGTCATATACTTAGTACATTTTTCTATTTTGTTGGATGTGATTCTTCTAAATTAAGGGACTGTATTTTCTATAATAATGTTCTGATTGTTCCATCATTTCCTCACTGATTTGAAATGCTACTTTTATCATGTACTCTCTTTGACAACTCATTTGTTTGTTAATCTGTTCTCTATTTCTAGTTAACTACTATAAGTATTTAAGAGTTTTATTGAGTTTTTAAATGTTGATTTTATATGTAGATACTTAAATGAATTCTCATTATTTTTCAAATAGTCCTCTAGTATTTTCTAAGTAAAAAATTCACTGACTAATTTTTTCTTTGCTATATTTATATGTTTATTATTTATTCTTATTTTACTGCATTAATGAAAACTTCCAGGGCTATATTCAATAATAGAGATAATAGCAGTATCTTTGCCTTTTTCCTGCTTTCTATTAAGATGATTCTAATATTAGCTGATTCAATAAGACTTTTGTTAGTTGCTGGCAGATAACACTTAATCTGGTCAAAGAAATTTTATTTGTAGGAAAATGTATGTTTCCTTACTGTCTGAAATGCATGTTAATTACTATATGGAGCTTTTCAGCATTTACTGAGATAACAGCATAGATTTTCTTCTTTAAAAAGTGAGTTAGTGATATGTATAAAAAGAAACCCTTTATAATCCTGACACATCCTGACAATTTTATAAAGATTCATAACCTGGTAATAATTTATGATTATTTTATTATAATGTGACATTCAATTTGCTAATATTTATTTAGAAGTTTTGAAAGCATGTTTCTAATTGAAACAGTTTATGTAAGTGTCTGTGTGTACATAAATGCTTATTTATTTTTAGTCTTAAGGCTATGCTAACATCATAGAATTATTCATAAAATTTTCTTTTATTTCACATGTCTTGAAATGGTGTTTCACAAATTGTCTGATTATCTTCACTTTGTGCACTTGATAATACAAATTTTCTGGCATTTTCTTTGAAGATTGCAATTCAGTAAGTTTAATGCAAAACTGAGGAATATACATTTTAATAAAATCTCTGAACATTCTTATTGGCAAATTTAGGAAATATAACTTTTGGAAATACCTGAACAACATGGGAGATATATATATATATATATATATATATATATATATATATATATATTTTTTTTTTTTTTTTTTTTTTTTTTTTTTTTTTTTTTTTTTTTTAAAGATTTTATTATTTTCCGAGAGAGGGGAAGGGAGAGAGGCAGAGAGGGAGAGAGACATCAATGTGTGGTTGCCTTTCACCTGCCTCCAGTTATGGATCTGGCTGGAGACCTGGCTTGCAACCTAGTTTATGGGTCCTGGCTTGGGAATCGAACCAGTGACCTTATCCACTGTGCCACCAGCCAGGGCTATGTATTTTTAAAGATTTTATTCATTATTTTTAGAGGGATGGGCAGGCAGGGAGTAAGAAAGGGATAGAAACATCAATGTGTGGTTGCCTTTCACCTGCCTCCAGCCATAGACCTAACTGGAGACCTGGCATGCAACCTGGTTATGTGCCCTTGCTGGGGAATCGAATCAGTGACCTTTGGGTTTGCAGACTGGTTCCTATCCACTGAGCCACCAGCCAGGGCTAGGGTCATATATCTTTAAGTTTATCAACTTTCATGTATAACTTCAGCCTGATAGATTAAAAACTGATAATTTATATCTGCTTCTCCACCCAACTATGGGGAAAAAATTAAGGCAGCAGCTGATAAAGGCAAAGGAAAAGGAGACATAGCAACACAATTTCGTGGCTATAACATAAAAGTGATGTGTGAGTAATAATTAACTTATCAGTTCTAGGGAAACTAAATTCTAAGGCAATAATAGGGAAAGCAGAGGGGCAAATTCTATCACAAAAATTCCCAAAGGTTTAGGAATAGGCAACACTTGAATTGTGGAAGTGGAAGACAGTCCTGGGGTTATCAGAAACCCACATTTCTCACATTTCCGTCTGTAACAAAGGGGCAGGACCACAGGACCCTTAGGATGATGGCTGCAGGGAGATCTCAAGAAGACAGCCTTGCAAAAGGCCTACATTATAAGCAGCCCACATCGAAGCTGGTTAGAAATCTCTTGAGGAAACACTATTAGAAATATGAAATTATTAGGAAATATGTTTCAGTGTATTAAGAGAAGGTTTACACAAAGAGAGTTTGGAATTCTTTTTTTATTTTTTATTTTTGGATGTGACACCAAAAGGCAATAAAAGCAAAACAAACAAGTGAGACTACATCAAATCCCAAAACTCTGCACAGCAAAGGAAATGGTTAACAAAATGAAAAGGCATCCTATGGAAAAAAATAACCCAATTAAAAATTGAGCAGAAAGGCTGAATAGATTTTTTCCTTAGAGGGCATACAAATGGCCAACAAGTGCTTAAAAAGGTGCTCAACATCGCCAACCATTAGGGAAATGCAAATCTAAATCACAATGAGGCATCACCTCACACTTGATAGAATGGCTATTATCAAAAACATAAGAGATAACAAAGGCTGTGAGGGATGTGGAGAAATGGGAGCTCTTGGATGCTGTTGGTGGGAATGTTAACTGTTACAACCATGGAAAACAGTATGGAGTTCCTCAAGAAATTAAACATAAAATTACTACATGAATCAGAAATTTACTTCAGGTTATATTTCCAAGGACATAAAAATCATTACCTAAAAAGATGTATGTACTCCCACACTCATTACAGCATTATTCACAATAGCCAAGGTATGGAACCAATCTAATGCATTGTGGGTAGATGACTGAATCAGTAAAATGTGAAATATGTCTATAGATATATGCATATATGTGTGTATACATGTCTATAATACCTATACAAACATACATACACATATATATATCATTTGTATCTATGTCTATATAGCAGAATATCATTCAGCCTTTAAGAAGAAATTCTGTCACTTGCAACAACATGGATGAAGGATGAACTTGAAGGTAAAATAAGCCAGACAGAGAAAGGTCAGTACTGCATGGTATTACTTATGTGTGGAATCTTAAAAGGAAAAGAAAAGGTTGAATTCCTAGAAAGGTGGTTGCCAGGAGCTGCATTGTGGGGGAAACTGGGAGAGGTTGGTAAAAGTGCACAGACTTTCAATTATAAGATAAGTAAGTTCTGAGGACCTGTTGGAGGAGGTCATTAGAGGACATGAATCCTGGTTGACTCTCAAGCTGGACCTAGAAATTTAGAGGCTCCTTACCCTGTCCCCTGGTTACCAAAGAGGGGCTCATTCATGTGGTGACTTGGTGTATTACCCAACAATTAATTTTGAGAAAAACAGGTCTTTATTTACAACATTCCACCCTGGGAGTTGGAGAACTGGGAGCATTTCAGCTCAGAGCCCTGTTCTCTCCCAGAGAACTAGCACTTCCCTTGCTCCCCAAAAGGCTATAAGCCAAAACCAAGCCCCATAGTTTCCCATTCTTATCTGTCGGCTCTTTCCTTCAGTACCTGGGGCACATTGTCCGGGAAAGCATGTGCCATGTTACATTGGATCATGGTGAAGTCCAGGAGAGGCACAAGTCCTAAGAGAGAGTCCTCTCTGTATGTCCCAATTTCCAAGAGTTCAGATAGAGTCCGGGTCTGTAAGGCGAAGTCCTTGGTAGCTTCAGGGTCAGCTGGAGCAGGTATAATTAGAGCAGCAGTGCACCGCTTTCTCACTAGCCCAGACCGCATGGCCGGATCCTGATTACAAATTGCATGGCTACTTCTCACATGGCTGTTATGACTTGCTTCTCTTCTGATATGCTCCTTCCATTGTGCTTCTTCTCCTGGAAGATGGGGGTCTTCTTTATTCTTTCAAACAGTATGGACCTGCTTTCACATCAGACTTCATGGCGGATGGCAGGGCCCTTCTTCATCCTTATAAACAGCATGGCCCCCTTCCTTGTGGCTGGCTCCTTTCCTCTGGCTCTCTCCCTCAGGAAAGTTTTTGCTATCACCTTGTCATTGGTATCCAAAGTCTCTTAAACAGTATCACCTGCCTTTTATGGCCTTAGCTACAAGCCTACCATAGATATGAAAACTACCTTAAGAAATGTATTATTTCCTTCCCCCATCCCCAAAACCAAGGCTGTAGGGAATTTAAGGATGGCTGCTCTGTTACACCCTGCCTTTGGAATGTATATTCTCCCCAACCATTCCCACACTAGAAGCTGTTTCAAAGACAAGAGTAGGTGCTGTTGACAATCTTGAGAAAGAAGAACAAAGTAGGAGGAATCACCATACCGGATATCAAGTGATACAATAAGGCCACTGTAATCAGAACCATCTGATTACATATAGATCAGTGGAACAGAACAGAGAGCCCAGAAATAAACCAAGGACTCTCTGGTCAATTGATAGTTGACAAAGGGGGAAGGAACATAAAATGGAGTGAAAAATAGCCTCTTCAACAACTGGTATTGGGAGAACTGGACAGGGACATGCAAAAAAAAATAAAACTAGAACACCAACTTACACCATACAACAGAATAAACTCAAGATGGATAAAGGACTTAAACATAAGCAGTGCCACCATGGAAGTTCTAAAGGAAAACATAGGCAGTGAAATTTCAGATATCCTACACAGAATTATTTTCACTGATACTTCTCCAAGGACAATGGAAATAAAGGAACAAAAAAACAAAAGAGACCATATCAAACTGAAAATTTCTGTTCAGCTAAAGAAAACACCAGTAAAATTAAAAGGGAACCAACTGTATAGGAAAACATATTTGCTAATGATATCTCAGACAAGGGTTTGATCCCCAAAATGTATAAAAAACTTATGCGACTCAGCACCAGGGAGAAAGCCCAATTAAAAAATGGGCAAAAGACCTGAACAGACACTACCCTGAGGAGGACATACAAAGGGCCCATAGGCATATGAAAGAATGCTCAACTTCACTAGCCAGCAGAGATACGAATTAAAACCACAATGAGATACTACCTCACACCTGTCGGAATGGTCATCATCAACAAATCAACAAACAATAAGTGCTGGTGAGGATGTGGAGAAAAGGGAACCCAGGTACACAGCTGGTGAGAATGCAGACTGGTGCAGGTACTATGGAAAACAGTGTGGAAATTCCTCAAAAAATAAAAACTGAACTGCCTTTCTACTCAGTGATTCCACTGCTGGGATTATACCCAAAGAATCCTGAAACACCAATTCAGAAGAACCCATGTACCCCTATGTTCATAGCAGCACTATTTGCAATAGCCAAGTGCTGGAAACAGCCTGAGTGCCCTTCAATGGATGAATGGATCAAAAAACTTTGGTACATTTACACAATGGAATACTACACAGCAGAAAGAAAGAAGAAACTCTTACCCTTTGCAACAACATGAATGGAACTGGAGAGTATTATGCTTAGTGAAGTAAGCGAGTCAGTGAAAGACAAATATTATATGATCTCACTCAATACAGAAGACTAATGAACAAAACAAATGAACAAGCAAAACAGAATGGAAGACATGAATACAAGGAACAGACTTTCAGTGTGCAGAGGGGAGGGGGAGAGGGAAGGGGAGAAGGAGACAAAGAAAGGGAACCGTTTAGTCCAGGAACTAGCATGAATGACCTGTGGACATGGGCAACAAGTGGGATTAACTGTGGGAGGGGAGATGGGGAGGGGGTGAGGCAGGGAGAGCAGTGGGGGAAGAAAGGGGATAAATGTAGTACAACAACAATAAAATAAAATTAAAGTGAAAAGAAAAGAGAGTAGGTGCTGTTGAGATTATCTGGACTGAATATGGACTAAGCCCAGATAAGTTTTCTACAATAAACTTTTAAGATTCTGGCAGGCAGGTGCAAAGGTCTACTCATCTTGCAGCTGCCAAAGACAAGGATCATCTGAAAGTCCCATTCTTATTAAACCTGCCACCTAACCATTTGGAGTGGCCTGCCTCTTTTATGTTTTTATGTTTTGCCTGATTTTTACTTAAATTATAAAAAAATACCTATTTTCCATATTATTATGAAGTGGAGCAAACTTAAAGAACTTTTAAAAGAAAAATGAGGCATAAGTGGAGACTTTTACCCATCTCTGCAACCTGGTTCCAGAATTTTAATACAGAATGGCTGTCTCAGTGTTTGAGTGCATTATTTTTAGGATGAGAGAGCCTAGAAATAAAGAATCTCTAATTGGAAAGCTTCATGGATATTTATTAGTCCAATGAAGTAGGGCCGATTTCAGTGACAGGGACCTCACCCCCAACTATTTTTGCTGGAGGAACTGTGCTGTTTTCTGTACCTTTCCAAAGGACCAGAGCTGCATGTGATTCCAATGTAAACTGACAATAAAAGAGACAAATTAGCATAACTGACTGTTTCAGTTATGAAGATTAAATAGCCTTTTATTGCAGATGTTTGCAAAGGAAAATGCTCCCCAGTGGAAGACTAAGCAGTTAAGATAGATTTGATGAGGGTTTTAATTGCTGTTATGCAACTGGTAATGGAAAGTTTTTATTAAATGTCATGAAAGAGACAATCAATAGTTTAGAAGAGAAAAGCTTCTCTCTAATATGGACCTCAGGCTTTTCCAACAGTAGTTTAGCAGCAGGGCAGTTCCATCAGCAACCACAAATATTTATCAAGTACCCAGTGTGCATATGGCAATATCATAAATATGTTGGTGACTGTTAGGGATTAGAAACAATAAGCCCATGCTGTGGAAGGTCTAATCATTTGAAGCAAGCAAATAAATATAGTTGTATCCACCTGTATATACATGTACTGTAAATACATTCTACTTCAAAACTGTTCAACGTATAATGTCAGGAATCAGAATAGGAGATAAATAGCATTTTCTTTGCAAAAGAATTTATGGTGAAGATTTTTGTTCATTTATTTAGTTTCTTAGTAGCACAATTGGAAAATCATTGGGCTGAAATGCAGAACACTTGGGTTCTAGTCTCTCACCTACTACCTATGTGTGTGGCACCTCCTTAGCTTCCCTTGGTCTGAATATTCATCTGTAAGATGGGGCTTTGGATGAAGTTCAGAGGAGTTTGGCTAATGCCAAGATTCCATGAAAGAGTAAGCAATCCTAACATACACATATAATAGCTCATGCTGTAAAATTATTTTATGTAATTTTTGGACTCCATTCACTGCGTAAAGTGTATGCATACTAACATAAGAATCATTCATATTTTGAATAAAATGCACATATTTTAAAACTAAAATAGAAACTTGATAAGCAGATCATAGTTGCTCTTTCCCCAAACTGTACAAGAAAATCTACAATTCTTATCAAAATCACGTACCGTCAAGCTTATCTCTTCCTATCGGCATCACACTTTCACAACTGCCCAATGAGCTGTGAATAAGTAAAAAGCACACTGCTTCTTAGAAAGAGTTGATCCTTCCTAAAACGGGTGGTAGTAGAGTATGAATCATTTGTGCCATGCTGTAGTTCTGTGATCCATTAAGACTGAATCAGCAGTTTAACTTCTGAAAACAAGTGGCTGAGATTGAAGAAGACTGTTGGATTGAGAGTGGGAAAGCCAGCATTCAAACCTGGACTCTACCAGGCCTTAGCTCTGTGACCTTGGGAAAGTCATCCGCCTCTTAGAGTCTGTTTGCCCAATTTAAAGGATGTAAGTATCAACTTTATTAAATGTTAGATAATTTGCAGATTTCTAGGCTGCAAGTAATCATACATGTGTAGGGTTTTAAAAATCATATTAGCCAACCATATGGGAAAACATATTGGTCAATGACACTTCAGACAAGGGTTTGATCTCCAAAATATATAAAGAGCCAATACGACTCAACACCAGGGAGACAAACAACCCAATTAAAAAATGGGCAAAGGACCTAAACAGACACTTCTCCAAGGAAAACATACAAAGGGCCCACAGGCACATGAAAGAATGCTCAACATCACTAGCCATCAGAGAGATGCAAATTAAAACTATGATGAGATACCATCTCACACCTGTCAGAATGGCCATCATCAACAAATCAACAAACAACAAGTGCTGGCGAGGATGTGGTGCTTTGCTGGCGAAAATGCAGACTGGTGCATCCACTATGGAAGGCAGTATGGAATTTCCTCAAAAACTAAGAATAGAACTGCCCTATGACCCACTGCTAGGATCACTGCTAGGATTATACCCAAGGAACCCTGAAATACCAATTCAGAAGAACCTGTGTACCCCTATGTTCATAGCAGCACTATTTGCAAAAGCCAAGTGCTGGAAACAGCCTAAGTGCCCTTCAATGGATGAATGGATCAAAAAACTTTGGTACATTTACACAATGGAGTTCTACGCAGCAGAAAGAAAGAGAGAACTGCTACCATTTGTGATAGTATAAATGGAGCTGGAGAGTATCATTCTTAGTGAGATAAGCCAGGCAGCAAAAATTAAATACCACATATTCTCAATACAGGAGACTAATGAACAAACAAAACAGAACCAGAGACATGAATACAGGGAACACACTTTCAGTGTGTAGAGGGGAGAGGGTGGGGGAGGGGGCAAAGGACACAAGGAAGGGGAACAGTTTAGTAAAGGGAGGGACTAGTACTGATGACCCATGGACACAAACAACATGTGGGATTGACTGTGGGGGGTGATAAGGAGGGTGGGGAAGGGGAGAGCAGAGGGGGGGAAATGAGATGAATGTAATATAACAATAATAAAAAAATAAAAGATTCCATGTATATAAAGTTTAATACCTGGTGAGCCTAAACTATAGCGTCAGAAGTCAGGATACTATTTTACCCTCAGGGGCATGCGTAGATAATAACTGGAAAGGGGACATGAAGTTGCTTTAGTGGGACCCTGATGTTCTAATTTTTGATTTGGGAGGTGGTTAGATATGTATTCACTTTATGAAAATTCATCAGGCTTTACAAACTTATGATTTGTGGATTTTTATGTTCTACTCTAATAAAAAAGTTTTTAAATTAAAAAAAAAAAAGAAAAAAAAATAAGTGTCACTGAGGAAAAAGGGCCTGCGAAGCAAGTACAAGGTAATAAAATGTGTGAATGTTTAAAAAAAATTCATGTTAGACATATCAATGTTTTTTGATATTCAAAGGACTTTGTTTAGCTTTTATATGCTAGGCAATTTCACCAAGAACCTATCATTTAATCCATAAGAATTGCACCAAATTTTGCATACAGATTAAAGATGGAATTGAGCTAAAATAATTGATGCGGATTTGGTGAAAGTGAAAGCAATGATTAGTGGGTTGCTGCTGTTGAAGAGGAAACTGCTGTAGCTTCTTCCCACTTGAAGGATCTGCCATGTGTTGCAGCTCTGGAAACGCAGAAGAAAACTCTGTGCAGGGACCTATTTATAGTTTAGTTGCCAGGAATGCCATCAAATGCCACTGCATTTTTATCCCATCCTTTCTAATCCTGGGATCCAGGATGTATCTAAAGCCTAGTAGCTATGTTTATATAGGTTAAAGGGCTGTATTAGAGCCATTTGCAATGAAAAACACATCGGCCTTGGCTGGTGGCACAGTGGATAGGTGCTGGCCTGTGAACCCAAAGGTCGCTGGTTCAATTCCCAGCCAGGGCACACAACCAGGTTGCAAGCCAGATGTCCAGCCAGGTCCATAGCTGGAGGCAGGTGACAGGCAACCATACACTGATGTTTCTCTCCCTTTCTTCCTCCCTCCTAACCCTTCTCTCTAAAAATAATGAATAAAATCTTAAAAAAAAAAAGACATCACAAAGTAAGTGAAAGGAAGCCTGCTATGAGCTTCTGGATCAATTATTAAGCAAATGCAGTTTTCTTCACTTTCAGAGTATCATCAACATGGCAACTCTTTTCTGAAAGATGAAGTGTGAATGAAGGGAAAGTGACAGATCTGTTTACCATTTACCAGATACTTTACCAGAAAAAAAAAAAACCATATGTAGTATTTCATTTTGTCCCCTCATCAATGCAAAGAAGTGGTTATGACTAATTTCTCCTATTATAGATGAAGGAACTAAGGATTAGGAATATTAGGTCTTGCAACTAGCAAAACTAGGATTTAAACCTAAGTCTTCATTATAATCCCATACCCAAGATTATTCCTGGGGGATTATTTTAGGTCCCTAGTGGAATGACTTTTTATCCATCCATGGACTTACTATCATTTTAATTCTACTTTACAAGTAGGTAAAGATATACCTATGTTTCCCTTTCAGGGAATTCTGGAATGGTCTCTTCTTCAGTACATTGCTTCCTGTTAATAGCACATTTAAAATTTCATTGAAATTTGACTTAAAGCTGGTTCCTTCTGTTAATAAATTCCCTAAGAAAGGCCAATAATTTGTTAGGCTCAGAATGCATGGTAGATTAGATCATTGTTCTGCTATTCTTCATGTCCTCCCTGGGTGAGAATTACACAACCACACCCTTTGGCATCTGATCTTGCCTTTCTGCTCTTTTCTCTCCTATGCCCTTGATGTTAAGTTGGCCATGGAACTTTGTTTGCCCAATGAAATTTGGAAGATGTAACAGTGTTATCAGTTCCAGGCCAAGACCATTGCAGGCATGCAATATTCCCACTTGTCCTATTATGTCCCTGCCTTTTGCCATGAGGAGAACCTGCCTAGGTGATTGCTGATCCAAAGAGGACAAGAGAAATGCAGAACAGACCTGAATCCAACCTACACCCCAAAGCAGAGGTTCTCAGCCTCGCGTTGAACAGTTGACCAACAGGCTCACCAGAAATGGTTTCTAATGGAAGCTACTGAGTTTGAGGGTATGATAGAGAATTATCATTGCAATAGTTAGTGTGTATGAATAAATGGGGAGTTGTTTAAAGGAATATTTTTGTAAGTAAGAGAATGAAGAGATCAGGTGTTGACCAAATTTTGGTAAAGAAGTGGTGAAAAAGTCAGAGAATATGATTTATGTAGGAAAAAGCAGAAGAAAAAAACCCAAGAAATGGCTATGTGCATATCAGATCTCAGGAGACTGGGGAGTAAGAGAGTAGGTACCTGTTGTGTGACTTGGTCCTTATATGGCTTCCTTGAGAACTTTAGTGACAAAATACAAACCTCCTCTGGTGTGAAAATATTGAGTGACAGAGCCACTAAATTATGCAGGCACACTGTTCTTACAAACTCTGGAACTGGTAAATCACACTCCAAGTTCAGGGGCAAAATAATTTCATAGACTAGAGAACCCCTACATTCGATCTCTGGCTCTGTAGCTAAATTTATGCACTGATGGGTAAAGCAGGATGGCTGAAAGTACCTAGGACGAGTTTTATACTTAAAGAACAGGTGCCAAAATCAGGAAAAGTATGGGTTTTTTTCCCCTTCTGAAATGACAATTTCTGCAGTGCTCTAATAAGTATGCTCTGCTTGATGGGTTGATGGCTGGCTGCATTATGCGTGTTTGTTTCTCTGCTGCCCTTCAGGGCCACAATAGCACTTCAGATAATGGCCATAGCATAATTGCCATTACACAGATGCTATTTGGTCAGATGCCACTCATCTCTCTGGTTCCTAAACATCTGATCGCTGCAGCATCACACATTGTCATTCAGGTGGGAAGAATAAGGATTTCTGAAGCTCATCTCTTTTTTCCAAAACAGACTTCTAAAAATGACAATCAGCACTAACATCCTTGGGAAGAAATAACAACAGAAACTCTATGGAGAAAAAGCTAGTACTTCATTTACAAAGAATTGGCTAAATTATTATTTTATATCCACATAAAGAACTACCAGGCAACCATAAAATAGTATAATATTCTAGAGATTAGCACAAAATAGAGAGTTAATTTCATTAAGTCTATTTAGTATATGTGTATGACTCTTTTAATTATACAACTGTGTGTGTGCACATATGGATAGAACAGAATATAACCTAATATATATTCAAAGTCAACAGCATTAAAGATGCCAAGATTGTATTAGTGGTTACATCTAAGCGATAGAATTATATGATATTTAAACTTGTATCATATACTTTCTACATCTTTTTTATATAATGAGTACTATTTTTATAATCAGAAGAAAAATACATTTTTATTTTTAAGAAATATATAAATGAAGGGAATATCTTTAACTTTTTATACAATTTTGCATGTATTTTTCATTATTCAAAATAAAGTAAACCTGTCATTTTTCTCCATGTATGACCAGAGTAGAGGTCAATTTTCATAAATTGACCAGAATGATTTGTAAAACTCTGAAAAGACCACCAGACACTAGCTACTGATACAGTACAGACACTGTAAAATATGCTTTGTCAGGTGAAATTCAAATATCTTTCCCTGCAAAGGTGAAAACAGTCCCTCATCCATAGTTGACATCTAGAGCAAAGCACTGCTCTTTGCCCTGGAGAAGAGAGGATCATCTGGTGGAGTAGTAATCATAACATGATGCATTGGCTTTGTAGCATTTGTCCTATGCATTGTCACTTGTGGTCCTCATAGTGTGACGTGCACCAGGCCAAAGTGCTATCACTTTTCAGATGAATGACCCAAGGCTCAGACCCCTGAAATGATTTGTGCACATCTGCATAGCACCACCACTGTCCAAACCGACAGCCGGATCCTGGCTCCCCCAGTTCAGTGTTCTTGACATCCAGAGTTTCATCAAAGCCAAGGAAATCTTTGATATTTTATTTCATTTTTCTATCTAGCTATAGTTGCCTTTTCAATTTAACTTGGTCCTAAAGGGATATTTCATAGACCAGTCCCCTGCAATTGGATTAGCTCTTTAGCTGGATTAAACTGGCAAAATCTAACTGAAATCTACTGGTCATTAATATCCTATGAAGAAATTTATAAGATTATCCTGACAGCAGATCCAGAGTGGATAGGGGAAGAAGACAGAAAGCCAGAGGGTGGCAGATCTGAGTTGTCATCTCCCGAAGCCAGTGAGTGGCAGCATGCATGCCTGGGTTTCTGAAGTGACCGGGTGTATTGATTCCACAGCATCTAGTCCACCCAAGAGATTAGTGTAAACTTGGCAGAGCAATCTGTTCCCCTAGCCCAGGAATTGGTTTAGAAGGTAACAAGAAACACAATTTTGGTGAGTAAAACATGATGGAGGGGTGGGTGTTGGCATCTGGGAGCTTTCTGGTACGTGTTTCCTTCACATATACAGTAGACATGAAGAAGAGAGTGTCCCTTTATTCTCCCTTTCAATGGCTCTGAGGGAAGGCATGAGTCATGAAAGGAGTTTAGTGATGGCATGGATAAGCCATGGGGTCAATAAGCCTTAAACTCTTGAGTTGTTGACATCCTGTTATGTGAGATCATTTATTTCCTCATAGCTGAAAGCCCATTATTACATATACGGTTTTCTGGTACTTGCAGCTGAAAGCCTTCAAACTGATACAGGCTCCCAGCAGAGAAGAGTGGAATCACGAGAGGGGAACATAAGAAGGCCCTGACAGTAAACACTCTTCAAATTTTCTAAGCCTATTGTCTTGCTTGGCAATACATTGCAACATAGAACATTGTAGCTCAGAACTTCTCTGACATTAATGTAGAGCCTTCTGGGTAGCTTGTTAAAATTCAGATTCTGGTCCAGGAACCAGCTCCCAAGTGATGCTGGTGTTGCTGGTCTAGAGCACAGACAGATTAATAGCAAGACTGTGGAGAGCAGGGAATTGGATGCTGACACCATACATTTCAATTTAATCTCTAAAAGCCTTCTCATCACACAGAGGCAATACTTTTTAAATTACCAATCACTATTGATGAAGAGGAGGATGAAATGGGCCACTGCATGTCCATACAGATGGTATCCATCGTGAGGTGGTTATGAGCATGGAATCTGGAATTAGCTAATTAGATCCAAATTCTGGCTGTATCTCCTACTACTTGCATGGCTTCAAACATCTACCTCAGTTTTCTCATCTGTAATATGGATGTGTTAACAGTACCAACCTTTTGGAGTTATTCTGGCTATGGAATGAGATGATAAACAAGCAAGGTGCTTAGAAGTGCCTGGTGAATAGCCAATGTTTTACCAGTAGCAGCAGTAGCAGCAGTAGGAGTAATATTCTGCACAGTCATAAAGTTTTCTTTTGATTATCTTTCTTCAATTATGCCCTTTCTATACTGAAACTTTTCTTTGAGTTTTCTCTTCTTCTCCTAAAATGAACCCTGGTTTTGCCCTAGGAATCTGGCCCCTGAGAGCCAGCATGGAAAAGGCTATAACCCAAGAGTCTTACTGTTGGCTGTAAAGACACATAAAAATCAAGATTATAACACAGTTAATACATTAATTTAGGGTTACATTGGCATATTCCAATCCAATCTGGTACCACAGAGGGAGAATATTCAGAGCTACTCACACTGTGCATGACAATTCTGTGGACAACAGGACAAACTCTCCCCCTTGGACCTTTCCTATCATCTCTTTTTCTTATGTTCTCTTGGCTAAGGTCTCTCCTTTTCTTGGGCTTATCTTGCTGAGAGCTGTAGAGAGAAAAAAAAAAAAAGAGAGAATATATTTTTATCTGGTTCTGCTTCAAGATGGAGTTTGGTTGGATTGAGCTTCTTACCACCCACCTTTCTCCTTCCCACCTGTTTCCTGACTACTTTCTACGACTGCAATGTCCATGTTGATGAGAAAATTAGAACTCAAATTTCTAAATTCATCAGCTCTTTGATGTTGTGTTTTTGAGATTTATATTTCCACTCCACTTCAACTACGTACACAAAGTTCAATAAAGTCATTGCTTAAAGGTGCTCTACCTTCATGATTGACCAACCCAGGACCCCATGCTTCCAAACTCAACTTCTCATCTGTCACTTTGCTTAACTTTGAATCTCTTGCGATTTCTCCTGACCCTTCCATTCACCCCATGCATCAGCTTCCATCTGGCTTTAGAACCTCCTGCTCTCCTTTTCCTCAGTGATGTTCCTTATGTCAGTACCTAGTTCTGGGTCATCACAACCATAACTCTGTTTCCCTACTTCGAAGTTTTTAGCTTCACTGGATAAATTTAAATAACAACCAAACAAACCGCTGACTAGAATCAGTATCAAATGGACTCTTGTTAAGTCCTTATTACATTCCTGACAGCAGCTGTTTGTAACATTTTCCCACATTTTTCAGGCCCCTGATCTCCTTCTTTTTAGAGCAATATTTCTCAAATGTTGATGTATAAATGCATCTCCTGGGAACATTGTTAAAATAAAATTTCAACAAATGATGCTAAATTGCTGGCTCAGAAACCATTCTTTTCAGTAGGAAAGTCTTACATTTCATCCTTGTATGCTTTTATTGGAACGTTGGTCAACAAAAACTATTTTCTTTTTGTCTCATATCTTCAATCTCTTCTCCACTATCTCCTTCCCCTAGGCCCATAAGCATACTAAAGTGGAGCAAATGTAACTTTTCATTAGCTCTACTCTTAAAGGAATATTCCCTGAAAAGTGTTCTATGAAAAAGTTTTCAAGGTATATTATTCCATGCAAAAACTGAGTCCTGTGTCAAATACACTTGAAAAATGCTTGGTTAAACACAGTTCACATTTGTCTTTATGAAGATGTTTTTCTAGATAGAGTTACCTGAGTACCAACTCTGGAGCTGTGTTTTCTTCAAGACACAGCTTCTCCAAACTTCATATGGATTGCCTCAAATCCAGGACTACCTACTCAGTCGGTAAACCCTAGCACTTCAGCTTTTGCTCACTATTCAAATGAAATTGCTCCTTCAAATAAAATTTGCTATTGAACACATTCCATTTTACTAACCAATTTTTAAATTGCATATCGCTGTATGTAACAAGTACATATAGGGAAAATTAAAAAGGTAAAATTCATAATACCATTACCCAGATATAGTTAATGGTTAACATTGTTTTAACATATCTTCCCAATGTTTTGACCACACTTACATGTTTATGCATACACACACCAGATCTAGTGTGTGTGTGTGTGTGTGTGTATGCATTTATACATATATGAGGACTGCCAGGAAAAAGTTCAGCCATTGTTTATATAATGAAAATGGTTTGTGCAACATCGATGTAACCTGGCAGCCAGGGAGAGTGGACTGCATGTGAATGCATGATCAACGATGACTTCACTGTACTAGTCAGTGGGGGTGGTAGGTGGCATTGAGTGAGCATGTGTACTGTGTAACCATTGCATTCAAAATGAGTGAGCAGAGAAATAAATCTGCATCAGCTTTGGCATTAAGCTTGAACATTTCTTCATGGAAACTATTTGGATGATGCAGAAGGCTGCAGCTATGGGCAGCTGGTGATGGGCAGCTTCATCACCACAATGTGCGTGCTCGTACATCACATCTCATAGAGTTGTTTGCAGAACATCTAGTCATCCAGGTGACTCAGCCCTCCCTACAGCCCAGATTTGGTACCTTTGACTTCTGCCTTTTCCTAAAAGTAAATCACCTTTGAAAGGGAAGAGATTTCAGACCATCCATGAGATTCAGGAAAATGCAGTGGGGCAGCTGATGGAGAGTAGAACTGTGTGAGATCCCAAGGTGCCTACTTTGAAGGGGACTGAGGTGACATTGTATCTTATTCAGTAAATGTCTCTATTTTTTATATTACATGATGGGATACCTTCTGAGCAGATCATATACATGTATGTGTACGTATATATGCATATATGCACATATACATACATGTATATATTGTACATTTATGTGTGTGTGTGTCCTGAAAGTATTGGTCACACAAACTGTTTTAATTATTTTGACATTGGCTGAATACTTTCATGACAGACCTGTATAATCTGTTTGTGTATGTGTGTGCAGTATAGATGCATATGCAACTGTGTTGTGTGTCTGAATGTATATTCTATATAACAAAATAAAGAATTTTTCTCTTAACAGCTGTTATCACATTCTTTAAAGGAGAGAATAATGTATGGTTGTAAACAGTACTATAGAAAATCCTTAGAGAAGAATCCAAGTTCCTGAGGGGGATGAGAGCTGCTTTCTGTAGGAGGAAGGAAGCATTTACACTTAACGGAGACATTGGGAAGGGCAGGCTGTAGTGGGGAGAGGGCAGAGAGTTGTGGAAAGGGCAAAACTGTGTGGTGTGTAGTATTATTCCCCCTTGAGCTTTAAACATTTAAGCATGCTTTGTGCAGTATTTTTGTGTGTGTTTGTTTCTTTTATTTTGTTTTGTTTGGTGAGAACTGATGGTGGAACTGAGTTTCTTATCTATATAGATTCACATGATACAGCACCCAAATAGCACATTAGAGCAGAGCCCAAACACAGAGAAGGATATGAAGACGAAAATTACTCAAGTGATAGATATATATCTTGGAAAAGATTTGGATAGTCATAGGCATTAGAGCTGGAGGTTGAAAGCTGAGATTACTTATGTACTTGAAAATAACAAAGCAGTCATCCTTGACATTAGGAAGATGAATTATATATTTGTATTATATATATACTGCTTGTTGAATATTCTTACACAAATGATATTAAGCCCTGAAATCTGTTTTGTATTCTGAAAAACAAGTTTTTAATTTTATTGGATGGATCAGCCATTGATTTTTTTAGCAACTCAATCTTAATAAGTGAGTGCAATTTTAGGTAAGTGGTTTTAATAAAACTGTAGAAAAGATGATCATATCATATCAGCTTTAATAAGTTGGAACCTTGGGCTTGATTCACTAAGATGTTAGTGTGAGGCCTTGCAGTGAACATCCGCATTAAAATCCATCTCATTTCATCTTTCCAGCCTCATCTCTCTGTCCATCTCATCCGCCCCTGCTTCCCTAGCCTAAGGAGCTCTCAGCCACATGCCCCAAAAGCTCTCGGCACACTCAAGTCCCTGGCAACCCCCAAATGATAAAGCCTTTCAATGCCTTTGTGTTCTTGTCTGGAATGCCTGTCCCTTGGTATCCAGCTCAACTGCTATCTGCCTAAGGGAGCCTCTCCCCAGTCCTTCCAAGCAGAAAGAATGGTTCCATTTTCTCAGCTTTCCCAGCATTTAATTTATATTTCTATTATAGCAGTTAATTATTTGTTTACATGCATTCTTCTGGCCTAGAGGTGGGAGAGAGATGATTCAATATTATAAAATACGAACACATTCTGAATCTGTTTATGATTACTAATAACAATAATGCCAGAGCTAATGTGATGATTATAATATGCTAGTGCATGTGACAGTAGTACTCTGCCCCAAATGTTACCCCTGCACAAAATATGCGTATACGTTTTCTCACTCTTCGTTGTTTTCTTTTTAGTTAACATTTGGCTAATGCTCTGGGGTCTGTTACACCATGCAGTTTCCTCTCGTATGACCTCTAGCACCATCAATTTCAACGTCAACATGCATGTAAACTGCCTAGGCATTTTGTTAAAGTGGAGATTCTGATGCTATTGATCTGGAGTGAGTCCTGAGATTCTGCATTTTTAATAGGCACCCAAGAGATCCGGTACAACCAACCTATAGGCCCTGGAAAATATGTTTCTGTTGCTATGGATTGAATGGGTGTGAAAATTTATACGTAAAGAATTTATACTTCAGATGATGTTTGGATTCGAAAATTAGCCAACACTACATATAGTTAAAGTTATCTTTGAAAATGTTGTAGAAACTTGCAATGGTTAAAAAGGGTACAATATTATCGACAAGTTTAGTATATAACATTAGGTTAATCCTTTGTGCTTGCCAACTGACAAGGGATCAGTGAGGTGCACATAATAACTGGTTCCATGAAGATCAGGTATTCGAGCCTCACAGTTTAACCTTTTTCTGTTTCCTGGCTAATATTTAAAACTAGAAAAATGATTCCTAACCAACAGCGAGTGGTCATTTTATTTATTGTCCTATCTGCAGCAATGTGATAATTCTTTGGTTGAGCATCATGTGAGATAGTTTATCTGTAGAGATCATGTTGTATAACAATAAGTGATAAATAGGTACACAAACATTTTTAAGCAGTAGAATTACAATGCTCATTCTCTGAGAGGCATGTGGGAACTGAGGTTGCTGTGGGAAAAGTTCCCTCTAAGTTCCCATCTCATGCCCATTATTGCGTATACATTCACTGATTAGCATGGCAGGCAGAATTCACACGAGGTTAATTGTCGTAGTCCCCTTTTTTCTATTATTTTTACTAAAGGGCATAGTTAAACATGTATAAATTATATGTATGCAGTTCCAGTGTGCCCATAATATCAATGCCAAGCACATGGAGCTTTTTGTGTATTCCAGCCATCTATAAACTGAGACCAAAAGTTCAGAATTTCTCAAATAGACAGCCTGTAAGTCAAGGCTTGCAAAGCAGTGGAGTGGAATATGGAAAGCCTGTCATGGAATATTGAATGACATAGTAAACGTATTTATGCTGAAGTCCATAAACCTGTCATTTTCAGTTCCCAATGATAAGCCAATATAAGAAAGTCTACATGTTTTTTTTTCATAATTCCTATTCCTCTTATGGACTATTTCTTGATAACTGGATAGCTTTCAATCCTTTATTATCATTTGGTTCCAGTTTTCTCTTCAGGTTATAGTTGATCACAAGTATGAGATGATTCTGGAATATTCATTTTACTTTTACAAATAATGGTGAAATATGTATGATTTTATGGCATTCTATTAGAAACCAGTAAACTTTTAAAAAGCATGTTTTTAAAGACTAGGCAATATTAAATTTCCTATCATTTATTTTCATACTTACTCCTTGCTTTCCAACCATACTAACTATTCCAGTTGACCCAAATCAATAGAATTTTTGGAAAAGAAAATACTTAAAATGCATTCTGATTTCCCAATCTCAGAGTCACACTGGACTAACAACCTGCTTTCAATGCCTCTGAGCAAGTTTATCCTCCTGCCTGAGAGCTTAGTCAAGAGACGATTGAAAATATTAAGATATGAAAACACACTGGAACTATAATAAACAGCTCAGCAATACACCTTCTGAGGTGGACAGGTTCTTGGTAGGCAGCCCTAATTGTTGCAATCACTTTTAGGTGTTCTAATGCACTCAGCTGAATTATGCACCGCACTGCGTCTGAATGACACAGCCATTTCTACCCCATTAATATGGAAGATTTCAGCCAAATGCTCTTAAACGATAGCTTCTCTTTATTTGTAATTTCAGACTCTATTGATTTCCTTCTGTTCCCTTCATTATGATTTCAATTGATTACCTTGGCAACTGCAATAACAATGATTGCACTTGACACTGTCTGAGACTCTTGAGATGGTATTTGAATAGGAATGGTATAATTTTGGGGAAAGTGCCTCAAGAACCTGTCATTAACAGTACACTTACACTTTACTTTTATTGACTTTACTCTTTTTTGAGTAGGCTCTTGTCACAGAGTTGGATGTTAATAGGGTTACAGTAGTATTTCAGGTTTCTGCAGCTCTTCAGAAGGGTAAAGATTCTTACTATTAAAGATAATGGGATGGGGTTGCATAGGCATACACACAAACACGTGCATATACGATGTGTTGTGTGTATGTGTGTGCACACGTGTGCGCACCCGCACATGCATAGTGTTGTCTTTTTCTGCCAGTACTGCCAGTTCTCTGACTTGTCATTCAGGTCACCATACCAGCTGGGATGGCCAATCGGTGGTGGTTGAACTTTTAGGGCATCATAATTCAGATTAACAAGTCCAGCCGACATTTAATAAAGGATCTACATAATGTCTTTATTAGGATTAAAGAAACAAGCAAACAAATAAAATTGCTTTATGCCATTGTCACACCACATAATTGAAAATTCAAAGGCTTAACTGTGGATGGCAGACTGAATTTTGTGCAAGCTCTTAGTTCTGTACTTTAGCTCAACTGGTCCTTCCTGAAAGTCTGTTTTCCGTATTAGATTCCTAGAGAATATCAGCTATGCAATAGGAGGGCAGCTATGGTCACACTTCCCTGTTTCTTTCTTCCAGTGTTGTTTTAATTAACTAGCCACCCTTTTATCCTGTTGATAATAGCCCAAGTCTTCTGGGTTGCAGGGCTACTTGCGAATTTAGGGATACTAAGTTTCAACAGTTTTCTGCTGACAGGGCATGTTCTATTCATTCTTTGGAAAATATATAACACTCTTATTTAATATGAGGTTTGCCTGAAAGCTTTAATATAGTGAGAAGAATTGCGAATTCTAGGCTCATCTGCTATGAACTAGGTGACCTTCTGCAAGTCGATCACATAGGCCTCAGTGTACTCATTTATAAAGCAAGAGGATTGAATTCAATGATGTCTAAGGATCATTCTAACTATATATTTTTATAACACTTGACAAAGTAACTTGGTGAGACAGTTTATTATATATATAGATGTAATTCAATTTAAATAGGGTAGAAAATGCATGACATAAAATACGCATAGTATTTGCAGAATCTGCAAATTTTTAAAATGAACAAAAATAACAAAGAAGTTTCTTTAAGCTATTTTCTCTTCCTCTACAAAATCATCCATTTTCCTGCATCTGTGTAGCTCCATTGCTTTTGTTGAGTTGAAAGCTAATTAGATTTGATCAACTATTTCCTGTTTGGAAGATACAAGATTTTAGTTCCATCCTGAGTATAATCAGTTTCTAGTTTGGTATTTCCTAAATTTGCCCCCAGTGGGGCATGAGTGTATATGCCTGAGGATTGGGCATTGCCAACTCCATATCAGAGAATGTTAAAACAAGATTTTCAGGGTCACACAATAAATGAGCTGAGACTTCAGGGACACAAATCCTGAGGAGATACTGTGAAGGTTCCCCGGTTAGGATTTTATGTATTGGTTGTGTATTATATCTTTTGCCATGGAATGTAAGACAAATAAAAAGAACCAATAAAGGGCAATCCCTAAAGAAAAAAGACAAAGGAAGAGGAAATGGGGAGAAGGAAGACAGGGGGAAAACTGATTAAGTAGGTCCAGCCTCAAGTTCTCCTTTGTGAGAAGTCTGAAGCCTCACCTTTCTCTTTAACACGCCCTCCCCCTTAAGGTAACCTCTGCACGTGGGGACTGTGGATGTTTAAGAGAGTGTTGGTGCCCTGGCCAGTATGATTCATTTGGTTGGAGCATTGTCCTCTAACTGAAAAGTTGTGGGTTTGAGCCATGGTCCAGTTGCCTGTAATCCCCATGTCAGGCACATAGTGCAGTCAACCAATCAATGGTTCTCTCTCCCTCCTCTCACTGCCTTTTTCTCTAAAAGCAATGAAAAAAATACTCTCAAGTGAGGATTTGAAAAAATAAAAAGAGAGAGAGAGAGGAGGTTGGTAACAACCACTTTATAAAGAAACACTGTTAAAAGATTAGGAGGATAGAAAAGAGATTTAGGACCCATATTTTTTACTTCCACAGATTTTGGTAATTGCTTTCTTTCTAAATTGAAATGCCAATATAAAATGGAGAAGACTCATAGAACAGAAGTAACTAGACTATACCAGCATAACCTTGGATAATGTTATTAGGTTTACAGAGAGGTTCCATGTAAATATCCCATTTGATTCTCACAAGAACATCAAGAAGCAGAAATTATTTTCTTATGTTAATGGACAAACAGACTCACAGTTTGGTAGCATTTGTGAAGGTAGTAAGAGGCCAAAGTTAGGAATTAAAAGTAAATATTACATCAGTTGGAATCATCTTTCCATTATAGCACAGCTTCCTCCTAGGAAACAAAGCTTTGTATTTAGCAGAACTGTATCAGGGAGATCACATCAGATCTACTCTGATCACATCAGAGTAGCCTGGGATATGCTTGTGAAGGAGTTGAGGTGACTTTGGCTTTGCTTAAGCATTGATTTTGGATCTCAGAGGTTGTAATTGCCAAAAGCAAGGACTTCTCTTGGCACAGCTTCCAGGAACTTACAGTAAAGCCTGGGACCTATCCCCTGCTGTCAGTACTTGCATCCTGGCACAGCATCCCACCCAATGGCTAACAGATCTGGGAGCCTGGCTTGGAACTTTGGAATGAGCAGATTTGCCTTGTGTTGGTACCCCTTTGTAATGGTTGCTTGCTTTCTCATTCCACTGCCAAGAAATGTCCTTTCATGGGGACGTTTGAAGGAGATGCTTTTTTGTTTAGTGATTTTCTGCACCAGCAGTTTCCTCATTTAGAGATTGAAATGGATATACCTCACCTTGGGAAGTGATGTTCTAGAATCTGTTCCTTTTCTGGAAGCAGGCAGGTGGCAGGGACACTGTGGGCACAGGGTGAAAGAGGACATATCTTCGCAAAGGAGAAAAGGATCTGGGTGTAAAGTGGCACTTCTAGGGGATGATTCTGGCCACTTCTTCCCAGAACTAAAATAATATAACCAGCTTTGCCTGCCAGAACTATAGCAAAGAAATCCTATAGAAAGCATTGTTGGCAATGTGGTTTCTACTGGGGGTGTTTTAAAATGCTTGTCAGTAGGTATCCTTGATGTTATGAAGGTGCCACTTGAATGGAAGATTAGTAGAACACCTTAACTGAGGCATCATTATGGATGCACTAGTGAAAATCTTAACAACCCAGGGATTGAACCAAAGGGGAAACAATCACGTAAACTTGAAGTTCTCACAAATACAGGGATGACTGCACTGGATGGCAGTCATTAGGTACAATGGTGTACATAAAGCAATACACTCTTTTCAAGTATACTGTACATGAAAGGATTGCATGTTTTGGGGGTCACAGTGGTGGCTTAGGCACAAGATAATTCTAAGTCAAATGCTAGCTCTTTTACTCATGATTGTCATGGCCTTGGAAGAGACATTTATTTTTTCTGAGGCCCAGTTTCTTACTATTTATTGGGCATTATTCTAAGCACTTTAAACATACCAATTTATTATTTCTCACAGTAGTGGATCTTTCATTCTTATTTTCAGTATATTGATAAATAATACCACTCTTAGGTCAGGGCAAGAAAGATCTCTTTCCTAGGCCCTGTACTTTAATGAGCCCTGCTCTGGTTCTTCTCCAGCTGTACCCTTCCCAATGGCCAGAGAGTCTGTGGGGTCAACGGGGCACGCCCTAGTGGATGATCGAGAGATGGCCAAATAGTAGCTGCATGGGAAACTCAGATTCATGGGACAGAGTGTTTTATACATTGTACCCTCATTGTAAAGGAAGAACATGGCAAGAGAAGGGAGTGGCAAACTGTCCTGGCACCACCATGCTCTGATAGGGTACCTTGAGAATTTTAAGTATGAACTTTGTCCTCCTAGAATAATATAAAATAGAGCTTCATTTGTGGCCTTTGCATAGACACTCGCTACATGGGCCTCCATTTGAAACATTTCTTAAGGTGCACCAATGTTAAGGGTAGGTCTTTAGATTAGGAAATCAAGGCACATAGAAGTTAAATTATTTGTCCAATATTATGGAACATTAAAGTGATAGAGCTTTGATTTATTCACTGTTCTCTGCTCTAAGCAAACAAGCCCAGGGTGGGGACACCTGTCCTTGTATAAGGTAGTTTAACATATTGTCCATCTAGCTCCAGGGTCTGCTACAATAAGTAATGGCAGGAGAAGGGGCAATAGGAGGGAAAGAGAAGAAAAACCTTAATATTTTAAGGATTGACCCCAGATAGTTGAAGTCTAATTTTAGAAATGGAGATGCTATTTGACTTAGAGATGTCATTAAATAAACACATTTGTTATACAAAATAAAGGTTTAGACTGTATAGGAGACAAACTAACTCCTTTGATTAAGAGTGCTCTCCTTGGGTGGAGATGAGATTTCTCCCAGTCCACAGAAGGCCTACTAGGTGCAGAAATGGACCTTCGTGGGCAGCAGGAAGGAGTTATATGATGGGAAGATAATAAGCCCTGTCTGACAGAGCAGCTCTAGGAAAGGGTGCCTGCTCTCCAGAAGAGAGACATCAGAAAAAACCCACCATTTTGGAGGACTATGTGAAGGAACTGAAGAAATCAATGTCTGAGAGCCCATTGAAAGCTATTTCTAGTTCCAAGATGTAGTGAGCTTTCTCAGCCAAAGTAAGTAATGCAGCTTTGCTTAACCTTGGACTGCAGGGGTCAAGGAGGAGAAGGGAGGAACGAGAGACAGTTTTCAGGCCCGAGTAAGCAGTTGATCAGCAATAAAGAACTGACAGAAAGAAAAGTGTGCTCACCCCTTGCTTGTTTTTATTGGTGTGCAATTGAACATAAACATCCTGCTCACCATCAAAGAGACATTCATGAAGTCCTTGCTTCAGGTACTGAGTGTTATGATGGGTTTGTACAACAGAGAGGGAAAGCTTTTCTTCACAAAGAGCTCAGAATCTCAAGAATTTTTCCAGATATCAAGGTATCGCTTGTCTTTTGCTGGTACAGGTGGGAACAACTATTTCGAACCCCATTAGAGAAAAGTTGATGCTTCATTGAAAAACTTTACTCTCTAGATGCTAACTTTCTGGGCTATGTGATTCTGTTTCTGGGGGAGCTATGCTAGAACTCTGTAAAAGTGGAAGTTAGTTGAGAGCAATGAAAAAGCTCTCACCTCAAAATAAGTAAATTCTATCCAGTGAAGGTTAAACTAACTCCTGACTTCTCTGCTGGGAGAAGATTTGTCCTATGTGCACATTGTTTTCACTCAGTCTGAAAGAATGCGTGTATTCTTTGCATTCTTTTTTGAACGGGTTGTACCATCTGAACAGCTTCCTCATTGAGGGGTTAGACAAAATCTGTAACAAATTCATTTTTTATCTAAGTATGAGTCATGATTTTAAAATTTTCTTTGAAATTATTCTTTAATCTTTTTTTGTCATTTGCAGATTAGGAGGAGTTCATTCCTGGCAAGCACCTGTCACCAGAGTCACCTACCAAGGTATAGAGATGATGTGTTTATCATTTTTATTCCTATAGCCTATAGTTCATCCTAATACTTATATCAAATTTCGTGTTAACTCATATCATAACTTTGGGGGAGGAGTAAAAAAAAGTATCTTTCTAGGTGGGGGAAATATTTTAAAAGCCCTCAAGTCATAATGTTCTGCATAACAACATAAAGGCATCAGTTACAACATTCCAACATCTTTCCTTCTATATTACCTTCAGCTAATTAACTTTGCAGAATCTGAATCACAATTCTTGATTTTTCCCTGGTGGCTTAAAATAAATGTTCTCCTCTTCTGTTGTTCTGCCCATTCCTCTTAAAAATCAGCAGATAAATAATCACACCTGTTTGGGGCCTTTGCAGACCAAAATAATTGACCAAAGAGACAAAGTTTTAAGAAGTGAAAACTGTACACATCTATGAGAACATTAATGCAAAATGTTCTTTCTGCTTGACTGGCTAGAATGGAGCCTGATATAGAAAGAGCATAACTCTATTACTCGGTGATGGTTCCTAGGTATAATGCACTCTCTCTGGGAATAGGTTTAAGAAGCTAATAGAATTAGTTAATTATAATTAGGCTTGATGGGAACTGGTAGATGAGTTGGCACAATAAATGATCTCATTGAGTTAGGCTCTGCAGGCTGTTTCCCTAGCCCAGCACCATGTCCACCTGGGTCTTGGGTTGAGCATAATGTCCAGAACATGGAAGCTTTTCTAGAAGCCATTGACTACATGCAATTTCCTGGAAAATTATATGATTTATGTTGTTCCATTTTATTAAGGGATGGAGACTCTAGCCCTGATTATTTCTAATCAATTAGTAAGCATTATGTAACTAACAGTGTGTTGAAAGGGCTGGCAGGGATAAAGAATATATGAATGATAGCATCTGGCCTGAGAGAGTCAGTTGAAGAGAGCAAACTAACCAACCTATAGCAATGAGAAAACAATTGGTCCTCTCAATCCTCTCAGATATTAGTTTTAAGTACAATGGCTATGTATACAAGAATGATCATGAGGAACGGCCTCAGAGAGGAAGTAAAATTTGAGCTAGACATTGCATGGTTTGTAAGTTGGGTAGTGCAGGTGAAATACAGGATGAGCAAAGGCAGGAAGGTGTGAGTAGTATGGCACATATAGAATTTAGGGCCAAGTGGTATGACATGGGGAATGCAGTTTCTGGAGGAGAAGGAAGTAAGATTGGGTTGGGAATGAGATAAGAGGGAATGGGGATCTCAGAATACCTGGGGAGGTAGGCAAAGGAGTCTGGATTTGGTGCAAGTCCAATCAAGGTCATTGGGGGACTAAAAATGAGGAATAACATGATGAAAGTGGAGACCTACCTAAGATGGGTTGAAAGGTAAAGTTCATAAAGGTAAAAAAGAAGGTGAGCAGTGATGAGAGCCTTGATTGGGGATAGCATCCCTGGAATGAAAAGGATAGAAAAGCTAATACTTATTTTAAGAAACTAACAATAAGACTTTATTTCACTAAGCTAAATATTTATTGAATATCTCTATGAGCAAAGTAGTCTAAAAAGCATTGTAGAAAACCTTAAAAGACACAAGGCTGTGCATCATTAGTTGAAAATCTAAAATGATACATAACAGTGAGTATAGTACTGAGCACAATAGAGCCATACGTGCTTCTTGAAAAAGTACTAAAGTTATTCAGAGTTTCAAAAGTACCGTCAAACCAAGCTGGAAGGGTTAGCCTCAGGGAGAAAAAAACACTTATTTTATTGCTCAGACAATGTTAGAATAAACTCATCTAATATTTTTACAAGGTTGTTGGATGCTTTGATGAAGCTCTATAAATTGGGTGTAGGAAATCAATAGTTAGGAGTTCAGCTGCATGTTGTGCGTGACCCACAGTTTGAACACAGTTAATTCGGGTTTACATTTTCTGGCCTGACCCCATTGCCTTATGTTTGGCTCCTCTTCCTCAAATAACAGTCTATTGGACAGTCTGTTGGATGCATGGCTGGCTTTCAATTTCATTTTAATAACTGGGAAGCAGCTCTGAGATCACCTTGAACTCCATCATTTTCATGCCAGCCACTTCCTCCAGCAAAGATCTCCATGAATCCTCTCTGGGCCCAGATTGTCTTGGAGGAAATAGCAGAGCCTCAAAGTCAATGCTGAAATGGACTGTTTGAGAACTGAAAGTTCAAGCATAGGCTGGTGATCCTGGCACAAAAATCCCTCTAACTTTGAAATATTGGAGCTCTTTGGGGCAAGAGCTCTAATTAAAAGCAGAAAGGTTTGTCTTCTGATCTGTTGAAATTGATGTGATCATGGAACATTCCTGCACAGATGTTCATTAGGTAGTTGAAAATGTGGCATTGGTGCCAAGATAAGAAGCCTGCAATTTCTTCTCTATTATAAAAATCGATCCTCTAGTCTACTCCTGAATACACAAATATATACACATACATATCTATATGACTTGGGGTGAACTTCCTCCCTTTTTCTCTGCCTCCCTCCCCACCATCTTGCCCTCTTTCCATATACATAGATATAGATATACACATACACATACATATTCATATGGATAGATAGATAGATATAGATATTGAAGAAGATGTGGTGAAGAAAGCTGAAGATACTATATACCTACTACATACTTATGAATGTGTTATGTTTGTACATTTATATAATATATATAATATGATATATAATATATATAATATATATTTTATATATATATATATATATATACACCTATACGAAGGTCTGTCCCAAAAGTATCGAGCCTGAACCAATGTCAGAATTTAATTAAAACAATTTGTGCTTGATACTTTTGGGACAGACTCTCTCTCTCTCTCTCTATATATATATACACACACACACACACATATATACCTATACATGTATACATATGTATTATCTTCAATTCCATCCCCATCTTTCTTAGGCTGCTATTTTTATGTGTAAGTGTCCCTTTCATATGTGACCAAACTGGTTTAAGCTTCCAAAGGGTAGGCATCGTGTGTCTGCATAATTCACTCCAAGCAAAGAGTATTAAGTGCTCCGTTAATTATTTCTGATGCTGCTGCTAACTTGTTTCCCAAACAGTATTATGCAGGCTCCATCTTACTGTGTTTGGTTTCAGTAAACAGGTTCTCAAAGAGGTCACAGCTTCCCACTGGAGAGCTGTGGCTGAGGGTGGATGCCTGTGTCCCGTCTGTAAGCGGCAGGTTGCAGGTTGCAGGGCCTCTCTAAAGGTTGCAGGAGGCTTTTACCTTGTGAGGCCCCACTTTTTATCTCTGGGAGATGTCATTTTAAAATAACCAAAACCATAAAACATCCTTGGGCTTTATCACCTACATTTCCACTTATTGCTGTAAGTGTAAGTCATTAGGAAGATTCACTCCACCAGAGGACCGTGGAGAATTGACTGAAATGGAGCAAAATCATCGAGTAAACTGAAGGTTTTCTGTTTGTATCAGTATTGAATTGGTACATCAAAGAGGGCTGTGGAAATGAGCGGATTTGATGCACTCTCTTAAGGGGGGCATCCAGGGAATCCTTCTGACGTGGGGACTGCAGATCTGGCCCCTTCTTCCCCCTTTAAGGAGTTTGACTGTTGTCAGCTGAAAGCAATCATAAGGACGAAAGATGATACCTGGTTATGCTTGATTCAGCAGTACAACTGAAATTCTTCCTGTAACACTGACTGGTCCGAGCCAGTAAGTTCCAAACAAACCTTGTGTTCCCCTCTAGGTAAATATTCTCTGCCGACCACGTGCGTCCTGCAGCTGTGGCTAAGGGCTTGGTTTCTGCGCTCAGACTGCTTTTCTACCATCTGTGTTCAGCACCACTCCAGCCCCATGAGCTGTGTGACCTTGGGAAGGTGTTTTGGTTTCTGAATCTTTATTTCACCTTCCTTAAAATCATGTGTGACATTTCTTCTGCTTTTCCCTCCGCATCTATCTAATACCTTTCTCCAAGCTTTTACCAATACCAAGAGGCAAACCACTACAGATGAAATGGAAATTTAATTTCTTGTCCAAAATGAGACATGTAGAGATTAAAAGGAGGTGGGGGGACTCTTTATGTCAGAAAAAAAAAGATGTACTTTTCTCCAATCTTTTACCAACACTGGGAGGTAAACCACTACAGATAAAATAGAAATTTAATTTATTGTTCAAAATGGGGCACATGGAGATAAAAAGCGGGGTGTGTGTGTGTGTATGTCTGTCTCTGTGTGACTGTTTATGTCAGAAACAAAGAGGGAAACTAATATGGTTCCAGGCAAACCTAGAAATACGGCCATCCATTAAATGGGCTATGTAAGTGGGCTCATTTGCCCTCTTATGTTGCCTTTCAACTGCCTTCCAGCATTATAGAAGAAGAATAGAAAATGATGCAGGCATTGACTTCCTCATTTTCTCTTTGTGGTGCTGCCAAGGGCTGGCTCTAGCTATGAACCAAAGGTCACAAGAGCTCTGGGGTGGGTTCCCCAAGCTGCTTTTTCCAGGTTCCAGTAACAGCTTCCTTTCTTCGCCTCTTGAGACCTAGGGTGGTGACTTCCACGTGGTGACTGTGTCTATTGTGAATGGCTTCAGGGCACCACACTATTAGTTGTGGTTTCCCTATACCATGCCAACAATTTTGTAAATAGTTCCCTCATTACATTTTCCTAGATGATCTCTGAGGGTGCTCTTTGTTTATCCCAGGGCCCTGAGTGATGCAAATCCACATTGTAATTGTGTCTACCTCCTAGAGTTTCCAGTTGAGGTCATCCACGAAACAGGCATAGCAAGTAATCATGAAGAAGTAATAATTGCGAAAGAAATTGCCTTTTGCAATTATGCAGTTATTTTTGCATAATTCATGTCATTTGGCCCTCAGAATGTCTATGAAAAGAGCTAATTAAGTTAAATGACTTATCTTAGATTATGGGTCCAAATAACAGAGTTGAGACTTGAACCCAGCCTCTCAAGTCCCGATCTGTGTTCTTCCTACTGCACTGCATTGTGATAATGTTGTAACCAAGAAAAGTCTCATTAAATAGTTCTTTAACTTTCTCAGGTATAATTATGAGATACCATCAATATGTATCAGGTTTATGGATTTGCTGTCGATTTTTTAACATTCAAAAAATCATGATTAACTTGTTGGGTCTGAAGAAGGCAAGATGGCAGCAATGGGGAAGAGAAACCACTACAGTGGTAAACTCCAGATGGCCCCTGACCTCACTGGTCTTTTCTCATACATTTAAAATCATGGTTACATTGAAGCTGTGACTCTCAGTGATCAACTTGCACATTGCCAAAATACCTGTCCAGTGCTTCTGGAATTCCTCCAGAAATGCCTCACAATGAATCCATAAGCCAGCCACCAAACCTCTGCCCAGTTTCCCTTCCCCTGTTTTTGCCCCCCTTCAGTTATATTGCAATCTTGAAAGCAGTTTAAAGAAGCCATACGGTTGTCCCTGCTGATGGTGCTGCAATCAACATCTGTACCTGCACCTGCACCACTGGGTCCAACTGTTCCAGGCTTTTCAGTCTCTGCAGAACAGACAAAAGAGGCTCCTTCTTTTTCTGAACCACGCCGGGATGGATGGCTGGGCCTGGAAGCAGTAATTTTGTGCCATTATTTCACATACTGTCAAGGATCCTTCCATCAATTTCTGATTCCCATCCCTTGAGCCATATGGACACAAACTGTCCAAGAAGCTGGGTAAGAAGTGGACTCCATTCTTGGCCTTCTTTTCCCTTGTGTTCATTCAGCCTCTCTTACTCCCATCGCCCTCACTCCTTTACAAAGTGCAATCCAGAAGTCTGCATAACCACCGGTGGATTCAGACCCTGGGTAGGTGGACCACACGAGCAGCTCCAGCAGCCCAGCTCCCAGACTCCAAATGCCCTGCTGCAGTGCATGTTATTTCCAGTTAACTGTTTCAGAGTGGACAACAGATGTCAACTCCTGAAATGGAACATTTTCCTATGCAGGTCTTCTTAGCAGAAAAAATATACCATTTACAACAGTGAAGGGTCTTGCTTCTCTGATGATCAACTTGACCATCTGTCCGCAAAACCAAGTGGCATTTATGGACTGAAGGGACAAAGTAGAAACTAGAAACTCTGTATTCTCACCACACTCCTATATTTATTGACTTGGTGTTTAGCTTTGGGTAAGTTACTTAACCTTGCCATGTCTGAGGTTCCTCATCTGGAAACAAAAAAGAACTAAAAATACTCTCCTCATGAGGGAGTCATATGGGTTAACTAATTAATGATTGAAAAGTTCCATAGAAATGCGAAGTCACCTTACCACTCTTACAGCAGGAGACTGCTGATGAGTGTTGAATGGTGCTGCTGTGTCCTTTTCTACCTCAGCCCTCCGTGAGTACCCCTACCTGTAGCCTGGCTCACAGACCACCAGGGCTCCTCCGTGCTGCATGTGGTCTCAGGCACAATGTCAGGAAACTCAGGCCAATGAATCCACAGTCAGAAGGCGGTGTCAGCAACACATCTGACAAGGCTCACAACTAAGCAACAGTCCCCTGGAACACTACTTGTGTACGTACCCATTCCTGGACACTCCCCTTCTCTGAGACAATGCCATGGAAATAGGCTGCTTTGCTATCTGTACCCAAATGTGTAAGTGGCATGTATACAGTCCACACACACAAACACACACACCAAGAGATACATACACAGACTTCCCACACCCAGCAATACTTGTATGTCCAAGCTGGCACCTTGTAACTCACAGAAACAGTTATATGTGCTAATCAGAATAGTTAACCCAAAGGATCAGAAACTCCTACTCTAATATTTAGATGAGAATGTATTAAATAATTCCCTTAGTGGATTTATGTTTTCCTTGGACTACTGTTAAAGTTCGCTTGCTTTCCTTGAACGCATACCAGCTGTCAGGTGACCAACCTGCCCATTTTCATGTCTTTGCTCAATCTACGCATTTTGCCACAAATGCTCTCCTCACTACATTTTCCTCCTTCTCTTTGACTTATTCTTTTTGGAGATGTAGCTCAAGTATCTTAGAATTCCATCCCTGACTTCACAGACTTCACCTCAATGTGTTTTTAATACTGGAGCACCATTCATTTGGTCCTTAATATTTTCCACCTAAATTGCTATTTGCAGTTTGAAAATGTACCCCAAATGTTAACAAGGGTCTCTTGGCAGATTTAGAGATAGATAGCATCACCTTTCAACTCCATTTAAAATCTAACAGAGATCCCAAGCCATCATCAGGATTTCCTTAAAGGCCTTTCAGGGGTTACATTTATCAAATTGTCACCTCTGACAATTTGACAAAAGGGGTTTATACCCCTTTTGAAATGTTTCAGGTTCTAGATCATGTTGCTGTTCCAGAGTACTGAATTTGGTTTGTTTTTGGGTATACCTTAATATAAAACTCAGCTCATTCTCAGTTTCCACAGAGACTCCATTGCTCAATGACAACATTCGTAATGACTGATGAATTGAAGATAATGCAGCAGAGGCCCTCTTCCTGGCTATACAAATAGCTACAAATTAAATGTAGGAGGAGGTCCCTGTTCCTTAGCCATCTGACTTTTGGGGACTTTTTATTAACTAGCTCATGCCCCCAGCCTCACACCCTCTATATGTGACCTCTCTTCCTGTCACTTTTTTCTTTTATTCCTTTTTACAACAGAACACACATTCTCTCATTCTCACAGTGCATCATTTCTGTTGGTTGGCTCCTGGGTATTCTTGCCACCAGGGTCTTCTCTTCTATCAAAAAATTTCAAGATATTTTCCCCCAAAAGATAGCTCCTTCTCAAGGAAAATTTTATGCCAGTTGTTGAAATGCTGTGATTCTGTACTGCTGTTGTACCTGCTCTTCTAGGCCAGACCTTCACAGCCTTCTTTTTATATTCCTAGTGCTCAGTAGCACCTAGGGCCTGTTAGGGCTGATTGATGATGGTGATGTCCTCAGTATGCAGGACTCTGTGCCTGGTATAGAGGGGAATACAGAGGTAAATCTGATGTGTGTTCTGCCTTCAAGAAGCTTATGGTCTTGAGTTAAGAAAGTAGGTGTGATGCTGATGATAATGATACTGGTTGCCACTAACAAGAGAATCAAGGAAATGAGAAAGAAACTGCCATTGAGTTGGGAAGAATTGAAGAATGCCTTGGATAGATAACCTACTACATGAATGTTTGCACATTAATAATTAGGAGTAAATTATAGTTGGAAACAGGATGTACCAAACTGTCTTCACAGTATAGGATTTGTCATCATAAAAATCTGTTGTCCAAATATGAGTTAAGGTATTGATTTTCTTCTATTTGCCATCACTTTTAAATTTTATATAAATATTTTAAAAATTATTTTAAATAGGCAAACAATGGAAAAATAAGGTTACAGACTCCTGCTAAGTATCACTTCATGTAAGAAATAAAATGTTAATGACACACTTGAAGCCCTTAGTGTCTCTTCCTCATCATATTCTTTTTCCTCCCTATCAGAGATAGCTAATCTGTGGCACTTTTTATTTGTGTTTTCCTAGATCACACTATAATAAAGACTTGTGCCACAGGTCTTTCTGGAGGCAGACTTATGGTTACAGATTCCCAGAGCCTTCTTTTAACCCCCATTATTCAGGACAGGAGGATTCCTAGTTTTCCTTTTTTGCCAGTGGGCAGAATTTTTTTTTTTTTTTAACTAATTCACTCTTTTATTAAGAGTAGGATCCTGCCCTGGCTAGTGTCACAGTGGATAAGGCACCGGCCTGCGAACCCAAAGGTCGCAGGTTCGATTCCCCAGCCAGGGCACATAACCAGGTTGCAAACCAGGTCTCCAGTCAGGTCTGTGGCTGGAGGCAGGTGAAACACAACCATACATTGATGCCTCTCTCCCTCTCTGCCTCTCTCCCTTCCCCTCTTTCTAAAAATAATAAAATAAAATATTTAAAAAAAAAAAAAAAAAAAAGAGTAGGATCCTCCATGTGCTGGCTTTACAATGGTTTATCCATTCCAACTCCCCACCACATGTGGGTTGGACGCCTGCCTTATCTGCTGGGACTAATGAAGGCTTAACACATGCATCCCATGGTTATTCACCCTCTCCATCCTCAGCTCCCTTTCTTCCCAAGAAGCAGAAGCTTCATCTTTTCTTTACATTTCTGATTTCGCCTCCCTCTTTGGGTCTGGGCTATGAATTTCCTTTCCTTTCTTAATAAGCTTAGCTCTAAATATATTTTTATTCAGGGTTTTTAAATCTTCTATACTGTCAAAAATGTAACTGTCCCTGTAGTTTTTTTTTTTTTTTTTAAATTTTTCAGTTCAATAGTCCTCTTTATAACAAACAAGTTTGTTTGTTACTCCACCTCTGTCATTCACTCAAGTGCCGCCACTAGCCTTGTATACATTTCTCAGCTGTATTGGGCACATGAGGACTTTGCTATTCTATCTATCCAGAACACTAATTCCCAGAAACTGGCTTCTTGTGATATTTTAGCTCTCAGTTCAAAAGTTCTCTCAGTGCAGTGCCCTTATTGACCGCTCTATGCAAACCCTTCTATCAGTGAGAGGTATCCTTATCATCTTATTTTGTTGTCTTTACAATGCATTTTCTTGCTTGAAATGATCTTTTCATTCTGTTCTCTTTAATCATTGCATGTCATTTCCACCTTTCATAATATAAGATCCTGGAGAAATCACCTTGACTGTCTGATTCACTGTGATATCATAGAGCATAGGCATTTCTATTTCATCCACAATCCTACACTTGAACTGACCACAGTAGTTATCAACCTTGACTACACATTAGAATTACTTGGGGATTTTTTTTTTTTTTAAGATTTTATTCATTATTTTCAGAGAGAAGGGCAGGGAAGAAGGAAGAAAGGGAGAGAAGCATCAATGTATGGTTGCCTTTCACCTGCCTCCAGCTACAAACCTGGCTAGAGACCTGGCTTGCAGCCTGGTATGTGCCCTGACTGGGAATTAAACCAGTGACCTTGGGTTCTCAGGCCAGAGCCAATCCACTGAGCCACACCAACCAGGGCTTACTTAGGGATTTAAAAAATCCTCACACTCAGAACCAACTTACAATCAAATAAATCAGAATTAGAATTAGTTGAGGCTTGAGCATCAATATTTTTATAGTTCCTCGGATAACTTCAAAGTGCAGCTGAAGTGAAGAGTTAGTTGTTGCTCTACCACATTTCCACTAAGTGATTCACCGCCCTGAGCTTGAATGTTCTTGCACCTTAAGCTCCAAGAGGAAAGTCATTATGACTACTTTCCTGCATCATTATATTCTGGCATTTAGCTCAGAGCCTGAGAACTGGTGGGCACTGAACTATTATTGATTGGATGAGTGAAAGTCTTAAATGGGCTCCAAAAGCAGTACATGGAACTTGAAGTAAATTGATCAGTAAGAAGAGTTTGTTTTTTTTCACTAGAGGGGTATGTTTTTGTTGTTGCTGTTGTTTTACTTTTGATTCCCACACAAGGGTGGTTTCCCTACACACACTCCTGGAATCTCACTGCCTCATTCACTGTACTCTTTGCCTGAGAAGGCAGATGGCTTCTCTGATTGGTGCCTGTGGGATGACGAGAGGGTCCTGATTGGCTCAGTGCTGACTTTCATCCTATTGGAGTGAGAGCTGAGAACACAAAGAAGCACATATCCCTTCCCGCTCTAGGAGCATGGCCCTTGCAGGGAGCCCTCCCTGTGCAGTGCTGTCTGGGGCAGGGAATCTGCCTTAGTTTGATGCTGGTTTTCACACTAAGGAGGTCCTCCCAATTGAACTTCATCTCTAGTAAGGATAATGCTTTGATCTTTATCTGCTGCTTCTTTGTTGTTCTCCAAACCTCAGAACTCTGGTAGAAAAGGAGGGTGCTATCTATTAGAGGCCCCTCAGAATTCCAAATATAGTCAGTCTCTACTTAACATGTGGCTCTATCTAGCAAATGATGTATAATGAAACCAATTTTATCATAGGTTAATTGATAAAAGCAACTCTTAAGTTCCTATGGCGCCTCATCAGTGTTATAACAAAATGACATTTAACAAAATGACGTTACTTGAGGACCTTCTATACTTATAAATAAAGTGATTATGCAATGTAAGACATTATAGTCTCTAGTGTTCATGATACATTTGGAGCGTAAAAGAAAAAGCCCCCTTTTGATGACCTCTTGAGTATTTAACAGTGGCTGCAATCCCCGTCCCTATTTTTTCTTTTTAAAGGTATATTATTCCAGATTCTTCTATAACATGTTTTGGGGTGCCTCTTACAATCTAACTCCCTAAGGTATGTTGCTTTATAGTTCTTAAACTACACAGTGCAGCAGTAAATCCCATTGAAGTGAGAAAGAAACATTTATTCCTTTTTTTTTTAAAGATTTTATTTATTATCATATAGAGAGAGTGGAAGGGAGAGAGGCAGAGAGGGAGAGAGACATCAATGTATGGTTGCCTTTCACCTGCCTCTTGCTGGAGACCTGGCTTACAACCTGGTCACGTGCCCCAGGTTGGAATCAAACCAGTGACCTTTGGGTTCGCAGGCTGGCATCTTATCCACTGTCACCAGCCAGGGCCTTATTTATTTATTCTTGAGTCAACCTGCCTTTTAAAATAAACTAGATTGAAAAAGTTGAAAAGCTAAGTATGTACATATCCATTTTTGTGTCAGTATGTTTATATGTTCATTTATTTTTCTAAATAAAATGGAAAGAATTAAGCTATTGTTCTCATGTAACACTTATGGTTCAAAACCGGTTTGTCCATTTTATATTGAAAAAATTTAAGAATCATTCAGTTGAGCTTAAAAGAACAAAAATTTGAACATTTTTATCAGACCAGCATTTACTAGAAACAATCTGAAATATATCAAAATATGTTTGCCGGCTTTCAAAATTATTTAAGGTAGCTACATGATAGATGGTAGAGAAATAGATAACAGATAGGCTTACCCATAATACTTCCATACATACATATATATATATATATATATATATATATATATATAATGTACTAGATTAGAAATTTAAGCAGATTTACTATATGTGATTAGTGAACAGGAGCAGAAGAATAAAGTAATTCTGATTCTATGCTTCAAATAAAATAAAATAAAGTACTTAAACATGGGTAAATGATTATACCTTGCAGTGAAAGATCACTTAAGCAGGATGAGTCTATTTACTTCTTGAGCCCTTATCAACCGCGGACCCACAGTTTTGACAGCAGTGCCTGATTAGAATGAGGAACATTGGCAGAGACAAAGATAAGGAGCTGATGCTATATTATTATTTCATCAGTCACGGGGAAGAGCCCAAGCAGGAACTATATTGAAATTTTCATTAAATGTTGATACTAATTAGTTCTTCCTATTCATGAGTGTCCCTCTCAAATACCTAAAGGTAGCTGAGATCTGGCAAACCAAATACTCTTGCTGAAAGAGAGAGCAATTTCCCAACATTGGAATTCAACATAGCCCAGCAGAGGGATGAACTGTAGGCCCAAGGAGAACTACTGCTGAGTCCAGCCATGAAATGTCACACAGGGAAGGAATTCACAGCTATTCTTAAATGACAATACACCAGAAAGATAGAAGGTGGATTCAGAGGCCTCTGCAAATGTTACAGCTGTTGGAGGACCTGAGGGCTCAAAGGCATTCCTTTCGATAAGGGTAGATACCAGGCTAGTCATCTATTCCGCAGATAAACAAGCTAACCAGCAGTTTATGCTGCCTGAATTGTGCCATATAAACATAAAATGAAGAGGCTGAGAATGTGGTGGTGACTCACTTTGAAAGATTCTGAATCTGCTTCCATAAACATCTTTGAGTGTTGTATGCCAGGACCCAGGCAAGGTGTGTAGATGCCTCTTACCTTATTGCAAGTCTGCAAATACCTGCAGGTAAAACGCTTCTTCCGAATGATATAGTCAGGAGAGAAAACACACATGACATAGTAAACATTAACAACTGCAAATGTATCTTCTCTACTATTTAGTCTGAAGTACCTGAAATTAATATTGGTGAAAGGAAGTTATCTACACAATAAAATATTTAGTTATTAATTAAAATAGAAAACAAATAATTCTGTTACATGACCATGATACAATGTCAGAATGTATCACAACAATGTATAAAATATGACCTTATTTTTGCAAACATGTGTTTTGTTTAAGTGTACATTTTTTTACCTTAAAAAAATCAGGCAGGATATGTATTAAAATGTTTGCAGTGATTATATAAGTGATAGGTGTCTGGATAATTTTAATGTTCTTCTTCATATTTTTCCAAAATGTTTGATTTTTTCAAAATTTAAGACATGTTTATATATATTTTAAAATGGGTGGAGAGGCCCTGGCTGGTGGCTCAGTGGAAAGGCACTGGCCTGTGAACCCAAAGGTCACTGGTTTGATTCCCCAGCCAGGGCACATAACCAGGTTGCAAGCCAGGTATCCAGCCAGGTCCCCAGCTGGAGGCAGGTGAAAGGCAACCATACATTGATGTTTCTCTTCCTCTCTGCCTCCTCCCTTCCCCTCTCTCTGAACATAATAATAAATAAGATCTTTAAAAAATGGGTGGAGAATCATGAAAAGATTAAAGTCAGGGGAAGAGGCTGAACTGGAATTTAAATCCAGGGATGTTGCTTTTAAGCCCCTATATATTCTGCCTCTAAAAAAAACCCGCAAATACAATAAGGAGGAACAATACAAGTGTAATGACAACAGCAAGCTGGAAAAAGAAAGGATAGAAATAAGAAAAGAAGTCTGTTAGTAGATACCAAAAATTAATCTTCAGTCATTTGCATCTCTTTTTTGGTGCCTACCCAAAAAGAAATGTCCAGGCTAATTAATATAACAGTTCATTTAACACTTATTACTTATGTACTGTTTAAATTATTACCAAGTATGCCTCTGTGGCATAATAGAATGGGATAACGATATAAACACAGGTGTGTGCATGTATGTGTGTGTGTGTGTGTGTGTATGTGTGTATTCCTTAAAGTTATTCTCATACACATTAAATAAATTTAGACATTAACAGAGAAAAATATACATTTAGGATAGTCACAGCTTGGAAAATTTATTATAATGCATTATATATCTCTAGTGTGGCTTTTTTTTTTTTTTTTTTAAGATTTTATTATTTTTAGAGAGAGGGGAAGGGAGAGAGACAGAGAGGGAGAGTGACATCAATGCATAGCTGCTTTTTACCTGCCTCCAGCTACAGACCTGGCTGGAGACCAGGCTTGCAACCTGGTTATATTGCCCAGGCTGGGAATCAAACCAGCAACCTTTGGGTTCACAGGCCAGTGCCTTACCCACTGTGCTACCAGCCAGGGCTGTAGTGTGGCTTTTAAAATGGAATTAAACATATTGATATTAATTTAATTGTATTAGAATTGTAAGAGATCACCCCACCCCCACATGTACATGAAGATAAATACATGTGTTCTAGTGTCATTAAGTCTCTTTTGCTTCTAGGCATTCTCAGATGCTCCTATATTGTACTTACTAAGCTGTTTTATTTAAATTAGAGCCCATGGAAGTGTTCAGTGGACTCCCTGTCCGAAAAAAAAATTCACTTGGAATCCACAATTTCAAAAGGTTGTCAATTAAAAAGAAGCCAAGTAATATTTTTTGATGGAGACATAAAATTCTTTAATTTATTATCACAAATAAATGTATCTTCCTTTTAGTACAGGGTATTATAGATTAAAATAGAATTCTGTGCAGAAAGTAGCTCATGAATTAGCAATAACTATCCAGTGACTAAAAGCACAGAAAGCCATTTTTAATTTAACCTGTATATTGTAAACCTGGAATCTGAAGATGACTTTATTTTCCAAGTTCTCACCTATTATTGTTTCAGATACGGGTGACAGTAAACCTTTTTTTTCACCAAGCAAAAAAAAAAAAAAAAAGACAGCTTAACATCTTCAAGTTAGGGTGTCCAAATGGAGTGTGTACAATGTTTAGAATGAATATGTTTAGAAGTCATAGTATTTTTATGTCTTCATTACTTAATTCTCATTTTATATTTTATAAAGTTTGTGACGTATTTAGTTATATGTATTATACATATAGTATACATTTTGAAATGTAAATATTAATATACTTGGGTAGTGTGTTGAAGAGTGTTCAAGTTTGTAAACCATTGCTCTTAGAAAATCAAATGTGCAGACAAGAGGAAGAGAAATAGTTTAGCCACCCTAGTCTAATGGGCTTTAGGTAGCTACAAAAATTACTTGGGAAATAAAATAAACAAGTCACTTGGAAGAAAAGATACATCAATTCAGGATGGAGATTTTTTCCAAAATAACTGAATGAAGAAAAGGGCAAATCACAATACTAATAAAAATTTTTAAATTCAGGTAGGGGGATCATTAAGCTAACTGATTGGCTTATTTTTCTATTTGGAGCAGTTCAAAATCCCTTACCTAATGGAAATGGAATTGTGAGGAAAAGGTTAGAATTTTTAAATTGTAAGTTGTTATATATTTGGTCAATTATTTTGCCTTGCCACGTTGACAGAGGAGTCAGTATAGACATTACCACAAAGTTTCAAATTCCAGACCGCACCTTGTAGACATTAATACCACCTCACAAATTGTGGCTTTGTGTCCCTCCTTCCCACCTGCCTCTAAAACATTAACTGCTTCTCCAAAAGGCAAAGTTCATGTTGTTGAGAAAAGTAGAGGAAGCAGGGAAGGAGGATCAACATTCTGCAAGAACCACCAGGAATAGTAGTGTCACCCTGGTCACAGTAAGGGCCCTGTTAAGAGAAGAAGAGGACCAGCAACAACATGAAGAATGCCTTGGGCATCAAGGCAGCTAAGGATGGCTTTTACTCTCAGGCACACCACTCCAAAAGTAGCAAAATTAAAAGAAGCAGAAAGTTTGCTTGCAAAGCATCTAGTGCTCCAGATGGAGAATGCTGAAACAGGCCAGCTTGGTCAAGGACCTAGCAAGACAGAAGGAACAATCAATATATATTAGAAATACAAATGAAAAATATTAATGTTGGAAACCCAAGCAAACAGCTTTTGGAAACTCTCCAATGTGAGAGGAATGCCCCAAACCCATTGGCCTCAGTGGAAGCTGAAAAGTCAAATTCTATACTCACACGCTGACAAGTACTTTCTCTTTAAGTCAACATCTCAGGCTTTAACAGCTAAAACCAAGTCATTTTAAAACTGTAATAAAAGCTGGAGCTATAAAGACTGTGGAAACTTACTTAACAGCATGCGCTAAAGATAACCAGGAATTTGCCACGGGGAACTATTTAATGCTTTAGATGGAGCTGCAGCATAGAGAGCCTAAAGTAATTGATGTACAGAAAGAACAAGCTAATAAATACAAGTTCTAGAATTTCTATGATTTAAGGTAAACGGGAGTGTTAAGTTGATGGATAAGACCCACATTTTTTTAAATAAGGTCTGCTAAGCCAAGTTGGCAAATATATTTCAAATTCATTCATAAGGTCCCTATAGATGAATAAAAAGCAAGTGTCATGTGTCTGGATACTCACCAAAATTAGAACAAAGTTTGTGTATACATGCTCAGCAGTAAGAAATGTGTTAAACTATGACTTCTGGGGAATCCATTGAGCATATTTTTTATGCCTGGAAATGTAGACCGTTTCTAACCTGCCGCTTTGCAGTAACCTTTAGTAAATTCTGCCTAATAGAAATAGAACAACAGGAACGAAGGGCCTAGAAAACAGGAAGATGACAAGGAGTGGTGCTCATCTTTCTGGGCTTCTTGGTTTTTGTGTATTTTTGTTTGTTTGTTTTTAATTTTGCTGTGTGTGTGTTTATTTCAAATGAGGAAGTTGATTAGGACAGATTTGAATCCGCTTTGACACTGCCACTCAAGGCCTATACTCACTAAACCAAAAACAACCTGAATCAGATCAGCAATGCATTGGTTTACCATTTCTGCATAAGAAACCACCCCAAAACTCAGTGGCTTAAAACAATAATACTTGCTTGTTTCTGGTGATTCTAGAAGTCAGCAGGGATGTGATGTTGATTCGGGCCAGTCTGAGTGGATCTCCACTGGGTTATCTTGCCTCTACAGTCTGATGGAGGCCAGGGACTTTGGGATGCTCCTGGCAAGGGTGACTTACCTTAACTCAAAAGTGTTTTTCAGTTTCCAGCACACAGTTTCAGACTGAATACCATGGTAGTGGCAAGGTTCAGAGAGAAAACTAGGGTGGAAGGCTCAGTGTCTCCAGAGGCCTGGAGTGGGAACTGGCCCACCATGACTTCACCAACATTCTATGAACCAAAGCAAGTCAAGGTTCAAACTCAATATGGACTTGAATCATAGCCCAGATTCAAGAAAAGAGCCTCTATGGGAGTAGCAGCACCTTTTTTCACAAGAGCTACAGGGAAGGTAAAAAATGGAGTAAATTTTTGCAGTCAATCTGAAAATACACATGCACAATGAAGACATGCAAATCCAGTTTGTGCATCAGCTGTACTAACATTTTTAACAAGGAGAATGAAACAATGATATTCTTGTCTTGAACATATCTATGTACAGCAAGGAGTTGATGATTAAAGACAGATATCCTGGATTTGGATTGCGTGGATTTAAATCCTGGCCCTAAAATTTAATATCTGTATAATATTGGGAAAATATCCTCCAATGCCTAAATATGTCATCTTTAGAATGTAAATGATAGCAGTGCCTTCATCAAAGTATTGATGGAAATACTAACTAATGTGTACAGCCTGGCACACAGTAATTTAATAAATCTATGATACTTTATTATTATTGACATTGCTAAGAAAATACAAAAATTCAAATTGCAAGAATGGAGCAGTCTAGTGGATTTCTAGTTCGAGTTGCAAGACTGAGCAAATACAGTGCCAAGCACATACTAGCTATGTAGCCAAGGTTGTATCTATCTCTGAGTTAACTTACTGAAATCTTGCTGCATCCTTTTAACAAGTACATCAGCAAAGTATATTACTACTCTGTACTTCACTTTTTGGAAAAAAAAAATGGGATTCTGAACTCACTTTAGTGCATTTTTTGAAAACCCTTTATCAAACCAATCTATAATTACAGCAGCCCTCTCCAGATAGGACCCAAGGGAAACATTCTAAATCAGGTCTCTCAAGGAATTAGAAAGGAAAGTTACCGTACCTTTTCCCCTCAAACCTCACTTCCAATTTTTTCTACCCAGTACCCAGCAAAGTCACAAATGAACCAGATCGAAACTGCCGCAACCTCAAGTTCACGTATCATAAAAAAACATATTCTTCCCCTGCACAGGAAAAGAGGACAAAGCCAGCCTTGTAACCACAGATCACAGCCAGGGTGTATGTGTTAAGCGTCTATTACTTGAAAAGAAGGATGCCAGTGCTTCTGTGAGATGAAAATAAAGGAGGATTCTGGGAGGAGAAGGATGCCAAGTCACCAGAGAAACCAGTTATGCTTCCAATCAGCCAAAACATAAGCATATGCCTGTGTGCCCAGAGCTTAGCAAAAATCAGTGTGGAAAGAAACTCAAGATTCAGATATAAAGGGAATCATCTTCTTTGTATATCCTGCCTGCAGTTTTGATTTGTGTAAATCTCAATAGACTTTGCATGAACTGTTTCAATTCATTCTCCTCGCACGGATACAGCACATTTACCCGCATGCTGGCGTTCCAGTGGAAGAAGTGGAAGTTGACATATGCTCTCTGGGCTGCGTTAGTAGAATGGGCCACTCTCATAAACTTGACCCTTGAACTTCAGGAAAGAAGAAGCTAATACATACTGAGCACTTGCTGTTATGAAGCAAAAATGTGCCAAATGTTTTACATATGGCCTGCCACTTAATTGTCACCACAACCTTACAAGGTATTAACCCCATTTTACAGTTGAGAAGGCACGTTCAAGAGGTCATGTGACTTGGCCTGCCACAAAGCAAGCATCCCACTGGAGCCAAACTAGATGGAGTACTTGCCAATTAATAGTGACTGATCAACATCAAGTTGACAGGTCACCTCTCTCACCACATTACTTTTTATCACCTTTTGTGATATTTCCTGAAAACAGGTATAGTTCACCTTTACTGCCTCTGTCTCCATTCACACCACACAAATGCCTCAGACAGAAAGATCTAGCAGAGTTCTCAACTCACTAAAGCACCACACAGACATGCACAAATATCGACACACACACACAAAGAAATTCAGAAACTGGAAGAAAAAGGGAGGTGAAAATGAAAGGCTACGCATGACAGAGATTTAAAAGTGAGTGAAACTTGTCCACTCTTCTGTGCTCATCTTTAAGAGACCTACGCTCAGTTGCCTGTTCAAGGCCCTGTGGTGGGCAATGCCCCTGGGAAGAAAGCTTGAGGGACCCAAATGAGCCCTGTTAACCCTTCAGTCTCAGGAATAGGAAGTGCACTGATGACAAGGAATTGCCAGTACTTAAACTTGACTATCTTTTGGACTCAAATGAAGGTAATTCTATAGATTTTAAATTTCCTCTAAGATGTAGATATCTCATAAGTTGAGTTTGACCTTTTTATGCCCTTTAAGGAAATTTAAGTGGTTTAACTCTGATTCCCAAGCTTGCTCCTCTGGAGTGGAGCCCCTGTAGAAAACTTAGAATTTTATAAGACTTCCAGTTCTTAGGTAATCAGTAGACTATGAATTGGGCAAATGTAGGCTTCATATGGCTACAAATGCAACTTTTCATTCACTCTTATGGTCAGATGTATTGCTTCTCCAAGAAGTGCTGGGAAGCTTCCAAGTCTTATGAGTAGAATCTAGGCATTAGGCATGATGCTAAATGTTGAATATAGGTGTATCTCATTTAAATCAATTTTATGTTTTATGCTCATGTTCGTAGGGAGTTACCCATGAGGGTGATTTGGAAAAGAAGTGTGCTTCTTTGGCCTCAAAAACTGAGCTGAGGCACTATTTACAATAGCCAAGTGCTGGAAACAGCCTAAGTGCCCATCAGTGGATGATTGGATCAAAAAACTTTGGTACATTTACACAATGGAATTCTATATAGCAGAAAGAAAGAAGGAACTTGTACCCTTTGCAACAACATGGATGGAACTGCAGAGTATTATGCTTAGTGAAATAAGCCAGTCAGTGAAGGACAAGTACCATATGATCTCACCCATTACAGGACAATAATGAGTAAAACTAACAACAAGCAAAACAGAACCATACATGAATACAGTGAACATGTCTTCAGTGGTCAGGGGGAACGGGGTTGCGGGGAGGGGGGAGGCAGAGGCAAGGAAGGGGAGCAGCTTAGACAAGAACCTAGTATAAAGGAGCCATGGACATGGACAACAGGTGGGATTGACTTTGGGGGGAATGGGTGGGTGGGGAGGGGGACAGAGGGGAGCAAAAAGACGATGAATGTAATACAACAACAATAAAATTAAAAAAAAAAAAAAACTGAGCTGAGAGTAAAACAGTGGTATTCTTGGTGTTTTGGAGCCCTGTAACACTAATGTTGTGACTTATCAGAGCAGACCCTTATGAGAACAGAGAGCCTATAGCCTTGTCTTTTGGTGACTGTTTATTCATGGAAAAAGACAAGGAGTCATAGGATGAAGAAAGAGAATCCATTGAAGGCAGAGTTCAGGAGTGATATGGGTTGAGATTGAAGTCAAATAAAATGCTTGTAATTAAATTTTTGATTTCTTCACTAAACAAGGAATAAAGGATATCCACATGTGTTGGTCTAGAAACTAGTGAAATTACTTACTGAAGTTAAAGTTTGAATTCAGAACAAATATTTTTAAAGAAAAACACATTAAGAGAACCTGCTTGTGGAGAGAACCTCAGTTTTTTGTGAGACAAAGACCAGGCCTAGACCAGCATAGGCCTCCAGTTGCTAGATTTTTTTTTTTTTTTTTTAAGATTTTATTATTTTTAGAGAGAGGGGAAGGAAGAGAGGCAGAGAGGGAGAGAGACATCAATGTGTGGTAGCCTTTCACCTGCCTCCAGCTATAGATCTGGCTGGAGATCTGGCCTGCAACTTGGTTATGTGCCCTGGCTGGGAATCAAACCAGCGACTTTTGGGTTCACAGGCTGGCGCCTTATCCACTGTGCCACCAGCCAGGGCCCAATTGCTCGATTTTGTGGTCAGTTTTCACTTGCAGAAGATCAGGTATTTGTAGTAGAGCTGGTTTGGTTATAATCGTTTTAAGGAGGAAACCCAGATTCGCTACGAAGCTGTACCCAGGAACACATTGCACTGAACTCACCTCACCAAGCCAACAAAACTGTCGCTCAGGTACCACTGACTCTTGCAGACATCCCCAGTGATGGGAAAAGCCTCACATGCTAAATATTAGGCTTTTCCTACTCGTCAACATTTGACTCTCATTAGCAAAAACCTCTCCCCGTTCATTGATTCTCTTGTTAATCAGGAGAGAACTATCTGTATTTATTTAATGGCTGGTCTCTTCAGCTGATATTATTCCAAGAGGATTTCATTTTTATATTCATAAACTGTAAGCAGTGTCTATCTGAAAAATATTTATTTTCAATCTTGTCCAGTGTTAGTGAGAGATATCAGATTGACAGGCTTGGAGATCGAACAGGTGATATCTCAACAGAATAAAGTTGCAAATATCCTTTTAGTTTATGGTGACCCTGGCTTCCTCTGTAGAGAAGAATGCACATGGAATTTCATTGGGCTGTAGGCTGAAAACTGTCATTATTTTGGCAGAGGGAGTTCTTAGAGCTCATGGGATTGTCAAGGAATTCTTAGTTTCAGAATTTCCATCCTCTGCTTTATAAAAGAGGACTATTAAAGATAACTTGTTGCCCTAAACATCTTTATATTTCCATTTCTCTAAATCCTGGCAATCCTTTAAGACATAGAATCTCACATCTTCTATAACGATTTGCCTGAGCACTCCAACACATGGCAATTATATTTCGTTCTGAACTTCTCTGGCTCTAGGAGGAAAAACATACTAGTGATTAAATCATGGTATAGGCTTAAGTTCCAGCTGTGATTCATACTGGCCATGTGGTGTTGGGAAGCTTACCTTTTACTTCTGATTCCTGATTTCTTCACCTATAATTCTAGTCTAGTAGTACTTTACCTCATCAAATGATTATGAGGATCAAATTAAATGTGTCATGGGTAAAGACATGACCCCTAAGCTCTCAAGCAATTTATCATATTCTGACAATGTAATTTACTGTATATTTTATATATTCTCTATCTTAAGGAGATTTGGAGCTCCATCAGAACCATGCATCTTATTTACTTATGTTTATACCCTCTACTACCTATTTTAGTGCTTAGCAAATCTTAGCTGGTAGGTAGTGTAGACCAATAGCTGAATATTTTATTTGATGTAAATGACGTTGGCAGAAAGAATGAAGCTATATATTATAGATATACAAGGTCTGTTGAGAAGGTGTCTGGCCATGTAGTATGAAAATAACGACATTTATTGAAGAGGATACAATGATGCCTCAGTTCCCTTTAAAGTAGGAACCTTGGGACCTCATACAAGTTCCCCCAGTCACCATCAGCTACCCTGTTGTGTTTTCCTGAATCTCACAGATGGTCTAAAATCTCTTCCCTTTCATAGGTGATTTTAGTTTTAGGAAGAGCCAGAAGTCACAGGGCACCAAATTTGGGCTATACGGGCACTGAATCACCTGGGTGATTAAATGTTTCACCAAAAAACGTACAGCACGAGATGTGCTACACGAAGTAGGCACATTGTTGTGATGAAGCTGCCAGTCACCAGTTGCCCGTAGCTGTGGCCTTCTAGCTCATCTGAATAGCTTCCACAGAGAAATGTTCTTGCTTAACCCAAAAGTTGATGCAGATTCATTGCTCTACTCACTCAGTCATTTTGAATGTGATGGCCACACAGTACACATATTCAACAGCATCTACCTCCCCACTGACTAGTACAGTGAAGTTGTTACTGCTCTTGTATGTGCATTTCGGTCCACTCTCCTTAGATGCCAGGTTACATCAATGTGGGGCAAACCATTTTTGTTATATTAACAATGGCTGAACATTTTCTGGACAGGCCTCATAGATGCAATCCGAAAACATATACACTCTCATTTCAGTTGGTACTTGTGCCCATGATATGGTGCATGCAGAGGAGAGAAAAATAACCTTGCAGCCTGCGTGACCCTTGCTTCAGCTGTGACAGAGGGCAAAGTGAAAAAGGCAAATGGCATAAATGAAAGGGCCTAGTATGCCTTGAATAAGCAGTTTTACATACATATTTTTTTCTGGTCCATTCAAGTCAGTGAGAAGTGGACAAATATTTGCTCTCAGAGTGTTCAGAGTGTATACCTGGGGATCTCCTGGGATCAGAAGGGGGAGTGGAGACCCACAGGCTCCACTTCAGGCACTGATCCTTCCTGAGTGATCAGTGCCAACGCCAAGAGGGAAGATACTTCTGTTAATGTGTAGTTATAACAGTATTTGGCAAGGGGTAGTAATGTATTATCATAATGATTATAATACCAGCAAACTTCAAGGAGTAAGACATTTGACCCTAAAATCAGTGGCTAAGGTAGGATCCTTTTGTACCTGGGAAAGTGCCTAGCAAAATTATAGCCACGTGTTTGTTTGGCAAAGCATCCTAACAGAGATTAATTGTTTAACTAAGGCTGAAATACAGCCAGTCCCATATGTGGGCAACAGGAGTCACTCAGTCTTATATTGAATTCTTTGTGATATTTCCACCCCACCTTGTACACTCACACCGAGATAATATTATACTTCTCCCCAGTGCCTTCCAGAGTGATTCCCTCTCCTGTAAGCTGGCTATATCCCATTCACACACCCCACAAACAATGGCTTGTGCACCTACTAGGAACCAGGTTTGATATCAGATAATGTGGTTACTTAGATAAAGCACACAGGCTCTGCCCTCAGGAAACAGGTAGGTATACCAGGTAAGGCACACAAGAAGAGAGTCACTTACAAGCAGTATGATGAAATGCAGTGGTACAGCAATGCATAGCACACTGTGGGTGGAAGAGAACCTAATCCACACAGCTGCACGGAACAGAGGTCAGAGAAACCTCCTCCAAGTCCCTGCGGGCTGAGTTTTGTAAAAGGAGGAAGTACTGGCCAGAAAAAGACAGAGAGAAAGAGCATTCTGCTTGGAGGGTACTACACATACCAAGGCAGGAAGGTGTGAGAGCATGCCCCAGTCTGAAAGTCATTGGCTATAACTGTAACTTGGAGTGTGAGAGAATAGCTGAGCAGGACACAGGGCTGGACCATGAATGCTGCGTGTGCCAGGCCAAGGGGAATGCGCATGATGCTGTTCTGAAAACTCCTGAGAGTTCAAATGGACCAAGTTTGATGAGATGTGCCAGTTAAAGGCTGGAAAAAAGCTGGAAGGAAATAATAAGAGAGATGAGAATCTAGGAGAAGAAAAATTTGTTTGATCGTGGTAATATTGTGGTACTTGGAAAAGATTCAGATGAAACAAATAGTGGAAAGTTAGGCATTGCTTCTAGGAATTCAGGAGCTAAAGATACAAGTTAGGGAGTCATCAGTAATTAAAACCATAGAAATAGATTATATCACTCATAGAAAAGAGGAGAGACCGAAATTTTAGGGCAAGCATTTAAAGAATAGTACTTGATAGATACTTAAAAAGAATGGCCCGAGAGACAGGCAGAGAGGCATAAGAAATGTTTAAGGAAAGCAAGGAAGTAGATAGCTGTCAGAGCTGAGGAAATAATCAACAGTAATAAATGGCACCTGGGTCACTTGGCTGAAAATTTACTTTGAGGTTGACATTTAAACCCTCATTACAAGTCTCTCATAAAATACTGACTTGCTAAGTTGATTGTTAACAGTTGCCTTGCCCCACTCTGATTAGAACTTGATACTATATGACTCAAAAAAAAAAAAAAAAAAAAACGCAGGATTGACATACTACGGTATTAATTGAACGTCAGCTTCTTATTTATTTATTAGAAAAAAAAATTTATGTATTATTCTTTAGTGAGAAGGGAGGGGGAAGAGCCAGAGAGGGAGAGAGACATCAGTATATGGTTGCCTTTCACCTGCCTCTGGCTGGAGACCTGGCTTGCAACATGGTTGTGTGCCCTGGCATGGAATCGAACCAGCAACCTTTGGGTTTGCAGGCTGGCACATTATCCACTCTGCCACCAGCCAGAGCTCAGCTTCTTTTTAACATTAAGAGAAACCTGGCACCCCCAATCAAGTTCCAGGGGCAGTGTATTAGAGACTGGGTCCAATGGGAAATGGTCCCTAGTTTAGTTTACCCTGAGAGTTGGCTCAGCACTTCTTACTGCTGCTGGGGAGAAATATTCATAGTATTTTTTCAGTCCCTCAGACTGCAAATTCCTCATCTCAACACTTAACTGCACAACAGCTGCTCATTCTGTGCCCAATTCAGGAAGATTTATTTTCAGTGACCATGAAATGACATACTAACCATGGTTCTTCCAGAAAGACTTCCACCTTAGTCTGGCAAACCTGAGAAAACTGTCAAGTTTGTTCCAAAGAAATGCCAAATGTCAAGTGTTAATGTCTGAAGAAATCAAATAATTTCTGTAATCAAAATTCCTTACTTTCATACAAAAAAGATGACATTTTTCTATAATTGCCCTTGAGACCTATGATAGTATTTTGGGCATAATAATTACCTGTTGCTATATAGCAAACCACCTTAAAGTTAAGTTGGTTAAAACAACAGTAAATTATTATTTTTCATGATTGAATGAGTTGATTTGGTATGTTCTGTGTGACATCTCACCTGAACTGAAGCACATGACTGCATCCAGCTGCTGGGTTGGCAGAGACAAAAAGCTGAAGATGGCCTTATGCTCATGTTTGGCATTTGATGCCGGTTGTGGTCTGAGCATCTTGGTTCTTCTCCAAATGGTCTTCCATTTTCCTGCAGGGTAGACCAGCTTCCTTGCACGGCCATCTCTGGGCAGCAGTGCAAGAATGTGAAAGTGAATGGAAGCTGCAAGACCTGTTAAGGTTGTGCCTAAAAAGCCACAGAGTCACTTCCACTGCATTTTATTCAAGCAAGTCACAAGCCCACCCCAGATTCCAGGGCAGGAAAATATACTCCATCTCTTGATGGGAAAAACTGCATAATGTTTTTTTTTTTTTTTTATTGCCTCTGTGTGTGTGTTGTGTGTGTGTGTGTTTAGCATTACCTATACATAATTATCTTAGTGACAATACAGTATAGCATAACAACTAAAAGTGAGTCCTCTGAATTCAGAGTACTGGGTTACATTCAGATCCACCAGCTTTGCTACTACTTATCTCAGTGGGCTATGGGAGTGTTTAATGGTATCTTACTTGTAAAAGATTTAAAAGAGTACCTGATATATAAAAAATACTCAATAATTATTAACCTCCTTTATTAGTATTTTTAATGTCTTATTTTTCTCCTCTACATTACATTAGACAGGGTGAAAGAAAAGTAGGTTTACAGTTATTCCTATAGAAAATGCAATAATTAACAAATAATAATACAAGAACAAACTGTTTCACATACTCACAACTGTAAATCTGCATTTGTCATACCCTGTAACAATTTTCCCATGTTATTACAGATTCTTCACATATATGATTTAAATTTCTATCTAGCTGTTCTTTTCTGTGGCTATACCATACTTTTCTTAATCATCCCCTCTATGATATATGGAATGCAGTAATAATCTTTAGGTTTCAAGCTTTTGTCTTTTGTGGGTATACACAGGCCTATGTGTATTTGCCTATATTTTCATGGTCATTTCCATAAGGTAGATTCTCAGGACTGGAATTTCTCAGAGTAGAATTTTTGAGGCTTCTAGTACAGATTGCCAGATTCCCTCTCAGATGAACACAAGTGTTTACATCCCACTGACAAGGGGTGAGGGGGTCTGCTTCTCTACCCTCAACCTGTGGCTTCAGGTGTGGCATTATCTCTAAGTGGAGCACATGAGAAATCTTTGTTGTTCCATTTTCTCCTCCCAGTGAAAACACATTCCAGCTCAGCAAAAAGCAGCCTTCAAGGCCATTCAATAACGTTAGGGAAACTAAGTAGGGGGTGGAAGCAGACTTGTCTAGTGAAAAGAGAAAAACATGATATCCCCATTAAAAAAATCAGTTGCCATCTGTCCTTTCAACAATAAACGAAAAGATACACATGTAAAGTAGAAGTTAAAATGCTATTTTTATTTAGTTGGCTAGTTTGATTTTCTTTATAATAATATCTAAGTGTGAGACAGCAGATAGAAATGCCCAACATCAGAATATCCATAACATCCAAAATGCCCAGTTAAGACCCTCTGCAAAGCAAAAGAAGATAATAGATGGGTTTGACATTTACAGAGGGTTTTTGCTCCCATCTTTAGATGGATGACTCCAACCCAGGGACAATAAGTCCTTATCTTCCAATCATATTTTAATAGAACAAATTTGCTATACTTGTGGACATGAATAGATTCTTGGCAGTGCAGGTTATTTTAATGGACACATCACTTTAAGCTAAACCTTCTCCATCTGTTCAACTCCCTAATTACCAATGCACAAAGTACTTAATTCACAATTACATCATAAAAATAAAATCTACATTATATCCACTTATGTCAGAGCTTTTCAATCTATGCTATTTGACATCTGTTGTGGTATTAATATTTGTTTCCTTCCAACAGATCAGAGACAAACACACCACTTTCTCAATTTAAAAAATCTAAAAATGATTACATGCCTGCAAGAGAAAAAGGAATTCTCTAACATACCATTTGCTTTTATAATGATGCCTTATTGTTTAGTATAGCTTACTTTCTGCTTTGATCAGTCCGTCCCACAGGGTTCAATCCATCTCTGAGTTGAGCCTTCGCAACTTTCATCAGAGAGAGTGGAAACTAAACTAAAGTCATAAAAACCCTAATTTTTCACATACTACCTTGATAAAGTTATTTCTTAGTTTACTTTAGAAATATAAATTAGAATTAAGAATATATAGAGAAAAAATTATACATTATATATATGTGTGTATATATATGAAGTATATAAAAGGTCTGTCCTGAAAGTATCGGCCATGCAAACTGTTTTAATTATATTGATGTTGGCTTGATACTTTCGGGGCAGACCTCATATATATTCTCATATATATTCTATATATAATATATATGTATGCTTTCTCATCCCAGGATGAATTGGATTGGTCTGGGGATCTATTAGAAAGAAGATAGCAGGGTACTGAAAGGGGAAGTGAGAAAAATGGGAAAATAGTAGAGGGACCAGCCCATCCTCTTGCCTCCCCCAATCCCATCTTCCACCTTCGGGTCTGGAATTGGGGGACATGTGAGATTCCCTGAAGGCCGTGTCCCTGGCTCTGCATTTCTCTGGGATCCCACATGCTTAGCTGTTCTCGTCACCTAACTTTGGCCAAGATACAGTCCTTCATTTTTTATAATTGCTGGCATCTGTTTGCCTTTGCATATCTAGTTCATTCAAGGACAGGGTACTTCAAGTTTCCTTATGTAGTGTCACCACAGTGACACATTCACTTGGAGTCCTGGGGAAGGCCTTGTCTCTGGTGACGATGACCTAAAACATAGACAAAGAGTTGGAGAGTGCCGAGTGCTTCTTCAGCCCGCATGAAGGAGAGCCCCCCAGCAGAAGGAAACCAGCTTTCCTTGTGCAGTAGTGTAGAGCAATACCATTCAAGCAAACAAGGCTAGAGAATGTGACTTAGCTGCTGGCTTCTACGCCAGTGTAAGCACTGTGGAGGTTTTTTTTTTTTTTTTTTAACACTTGAACAAATCACTTAGGAGATATTGGCATCTTGTAGAGGTAGGGAGTATTTTGTTCATCAGACATGCAGCAAGTTAGTTGATCCTTCATCTGTTTTCCCATAATATTATTTTGTAAGTGTTATAGGATATGACATATATATACATATGTGTGTGTATGTGTATACAGGGTGCATGCACTCAATTGGCAAAATTTTAGTAAAATAAACAACATACCACAAAAGTGTTATATTTTGAAATAAATTTATTCTTACATGTAAATACATAAACATAATCATTATTTTTAAGTTGTTCAGAAAGTCTCCATTTGCTGCAGAAATAGACTCAATTTGATTTTGGAATCTTGAGCACACTTTCATTAACTTTTGTTTTAAAGATTTTATTCATTATTTTTAGAGAGATGGGCAATGAGGGAGGAAGAAAGGGTGATAAACATCAATGTATGGTTGCCTTTCACCTGCCTCCAGCCAAGGACCTGGCTGGAGACCTGGCTTGCAACCTGGTTATGTGCCCTGTCTGGGAATTGAACCAGCAACCTTTGGGTTCACAGACTGGTGCCTTATCCACTGAGCCACCAGCCAGAGCCTTATTAACTTTTCTTTATCCATGGACATTATAATGCTTTCATTCTTAGCTTTAACAGCCTCTTTATTGGAATGAGGTTGTTTATTAACTTTGCTCTCACAAATGCTGCATACATAATAGTCTAAAGGATTTGCATCTGTTGAACTAGGCAGCCAGATTTCCTTTGACCAGAATTCAGGAACGTGGACACTGAGAAATTCTTCCACCTTTTTTGGTGTTATGTGCTGGTGCACCATCTTGTTGGAAGATAAAATGATGTCCATTTGCAACTTACTTCATCCACGGTACAACTACCTCTCAAAACATCAAGGTAAACATCCTGGACCTTCACTGATGATCTCCTGGACTCTGTGTATAATATCTGGACTTGTGTGATCTTTGCGTACCTTATGCATTTTCCTTGTTGGTGTGGCAACATCAGGATCAGCATTATACACCTTCTTCACGTTGTCAAGTATACGTAAAGGGATGTTACTGAAATCTACAATTTCCTTAGCAGTTCGTTTTGCACACAGTCCAGAAATTATGGTTGCTCTAACATCGTATTCCTTTGACATAATTTAATACTTATATCTGAAACAATGATGTTAATCATAATTTTATTTCTTTTCTTTTTTATTTTTTAAAAGATTTTATTTATTATTTATAGAGAGAGGGGAAGGGAGAGAGGCAGAGGGGGAGAGAGACATCAATGTATGGTTGCCTTTCACCTGCCTCCAGCTGGGGACCTGGCTGGAGACCTGGCTTGCAACCTAGTTATATGCCCTGGCTGGGAATCGAACCAGCGACCTTTGGGTTTGCAGACTGGAGCCTTATCCACTGTGCCACCAGCTAGGGTGTTCACCTTTTGTATACTATTCTTAACACCTTCTTGTCTATTTTTTTCCTACCAATTATGCTTCTTGATCCCTGCACCATTTCCCCCTTTCTCCACCTTCCCCCTCCTAGCCTCCAGTGCTCCTCATAACCATGATTCTTATCCGGTTCTAGTTTGCTTAGTTTGTTTTTATTTTTATTCTTTAGATTCAGTTGTTGATAGTTGTGAGTTTGTTGTCATTTTTAATATTACTTAAGAAAATACTATCAAAACATGATGTCTCCCTTTGAAAGGATTAATGTAACCTTGTAGCAAAACCTATTGTTAAATCAGTGGATTTGATTCCTTGCTTGGAAATTTCCTCCCACTCTGTGGATATTTAGCTCACACAACTCCAGCTGGCATCTCAGCTTCAGCAGCATGGACACAACCAAATTTCTGCCATCACTCACCATGTCCCCAAACATATATTCTATTAAAACAGAGCTACTTGCTGTTCTCTAAGTACACTCTACTTAGATTTGCTTCTCTTTTCTCATAATCTTCCCTCTGAACACCCCCTTGGGCTTTTCCTCCTGGCTTGCAGCCCTAATCTCCAGCCTTTAAAATCTATCCATCTACCAGCCCTGTTTAAATATAATCTGTCCTTGAAGACTTCTTCCCCATGGACATAATCTCTCCCCTCACTGATCCCTTGGGCTCTTTCTAATAAAATAATTCTTTTATTTTCTCTACTAATTAATAAGTCCCTTAACTATAGAGGCAATGCTACAATAATTTAAAGTCTTCTGCAGCTCCCAACATGGCCCCTGGCATATACTGGGAGCTAGAGAAATCCTTACCAGAGAGATAGTGCCCGGTGAAGGGGGGCCCACATGTTAGAATTCCTTTGTAGTCTCAGCATCTTAGTATAGGGTCAGTCCAAAGTTGGTGCTGAGGCAACATTGGTTGAATAAATTGAATCACAGAAGATGAATGCAGATATTCTACTTGGCTTTTTACAAACTACAGAAGAAAAGACTGGAGGATCTATTTTTTTAAATCATGCGGTCCCTTTAAAAGAATCCTTGCCATTCCAGAAGGTTAGCAGTGTCCTTCATGCAGAACACAGAGTGATCATATCAATATTAATAGGCTCAGTGAAGTGCCACTGGCTTCAGTGCTGTTGTGACACTCTGCAACCTGACTAATAAAATAAAAACTAATTCTAAAAATAATCTACCTCCTGGAGACCTTATAATGGATTTTACTAATGAAGGAAAAGAAACTATCATGGATCTTTCCTTTTTTATCAGTGAATCAAATGTTATAAAAGACTTAAGTCTAAAATGGCATATTCTAAATTGCCATCACCATTTTTTGGAGAACATTTAGCACACTCTTCCTCCATATTTACAATTTGAGACCATTTAACAGCCAATTAAGGGATAAAAGGGTGAGGGTGAGGGAAATGAGGAAAGTTGAAGGAATTAGGCTTTGTTTTCATTTAGACTATTTTAGCTTCACTTGGTGTAAGTTATTCAATAAGTAGATTACTGTGTGGAAGTTTATAGAATAACATGTATAACAAAATATGGCACTGTTAACAGACGTAAAGAGCACATATTTTTATTCACAAATCACTTTACCATTAGGGTAGAATCAAAATAACCTGCTGCTGAATGAATGAGTACTGAGAGAAAGGAAGATTCAAGTCTCATTGGCTAATAGGCCGGAAAGCATTTCAGAGGCTTTGTGCTGCTTTTATTTGAAGGCTGCTTCTGGGAACTTTTCCTGGGGGTTGGGG